>CM041000.1:15384482-15403133 GCA_022985145.1 Pangasius djambal | reverse complement strand
GAGAAAGAGAAAGACAGATAGAGAGAGAGAGAGAGACAGAGAAAGAGAAAGACAGATGGAGGGAAAGAGAGAGAGATGGAGAAAGAGAGAGACAGATGGAGGGGGAGAGAGAGAGACAGACAGACAGACAGAGAGAAAGACAGATGGAGAGAGAGAGAGAGACAGACAGACAGAGAAAGAGAAAGACAGATGGAGGGGGAGAGAGAGAGAGAGAGACAGAGAGACAGAGAGAGAGAGAGAAAGACAGATGGAGAGAGAGAAAGACAGATAGAGAGAGAGAGAGAGAGACAGAGAAAGAGAAAGACAGATAGAGAGAGAAAGAGAGAGAGAGACAGAGAAAGAGAAAGACAGATGGAGAAACAGAGAAACAGCCTGCTATCAAAACTGAACTATAAAGAACTGAGAGGTTTTGATTACAGTAAAACACTTTCTTGCTAATTTCAGGATTCACACAGCACCAAGTTTCACAGAAGAGATTTCCACCAATCACAGGCAGCCTGTCAATACAACAGCCAATAGTATCACTGGCCAAATTAAACCCGCATAGCAACAGGGAGCTGATTGGACGTTAGACTTTATCACAGTTATGCAGCCTGTCAGATTCTTCTTCCAGTTCTTTGTCAGTTTATTGTTGCAGTTTTTTGGTATAAAATTTACTTTTATAAGCATGTTTACAGTTTTTCTGGTTGAATTGTATCCGTGTTGAGAAGGGAAGGTTTTCTGCAGCCTTTTTTTTTTTTTTTTAGGTCAAATCAGATAACAGAGAATATAACGTACCCAATTTATGCTGAACACGTCACAGACCTGCGGCTAGATTTAAGGCTGTTAAACAAATGTCCATATTTAAATATTATCTGCGTTTTCACGATATCTCTGTTTTCCAAAACTAATTTAGCGTTTAAGATCTCATGGTCTACATTACTTTCGCCTGTCCATCACTGTTACTATGACAACCAGCGTGGCCACGCGAGCACACGTGACTACAGTCCGAACAAATCCGATTTGGTCACTTGCGGAGTGGGCGCGGAGACTAAAAATCAGATTTAGGGAATAAATGAGATTAGCAGTGCCGAGTGAACCCTCAGGAGCGTACACACACACACACACACACACACACACACACACACACACACACACACACACACACACAGCGAGGCTGTAAGGCTGGTCGATATGAAAATACGAAATTGATACGGTGATAAATGACAACATGATGCACTCGTCTGTCACACTCAGTACTAACACACTGACTCCACTATTTAACACTCACATTAACACACAGCTATTATTTCTAACGCTAATAGACACATGACCCTTGAACACAAAACACGTGTGCGCACATGCTCACACACACACACACACACACACACACACACACACACACACACACACACACACACACACACACACACACACACACACACACACACACACACAGGTCATGATAAGGGAACACACAGAAGGGATTGTCCTACTCTGCCTTACACTCTGACACACACACACACACACACACACACACTTCTTGTTAGGCTAATTCAACATTCCATCCTAGTCTAACACAGAACCTCACACAAGAGCCTTTTAGATCAAAGATGTAATTCCGTTAGCCGAAGCATCGCGACTCTAATTAGGCTCGAGTCAGGAGAGCAGAGCCGTCTTACATTAAAGCGCGCTTGTGGATCCGTCCTGCAGAGTTCTAGAGCTGAACAACGGAACGCATGCCCTCTAGAACTAAGCAAAAGAAATTCAAGAGAGTTCCAGAACCTCCACCATGTGAGTTCCAGAACTGAAAGGAATTGTGGAGATTCCCAGAATTTCTATTCCATTAGATCTAGAAGCGATCAAAACAATTCCAGAGACGTCCAGGACCTCCACTGCACCATCAGTACAACAGAGCAACAAAATTCTAGCGAGTTCCAGAACTACAAAGACACAAATTCTAGAACTGGAAAAAGAATTCGGAAGAACCTCTGCCACATGAATTCCAGAACTGAACAAAAGAAAATCCATACAGTTCCAGAACCTCCACCACACCAGCATTACAACAGAATAAAAGAATTCTAGTGACTCCTAGAAATTCATAAGCTTTAGAACTTTAAAATTCAGGAGCTCCGGAACCTCCAAAACACAAGTTCCAGAATTGAACAAAATAATTTCAGGGATTTCCAGAATTTCTACCTCATGAATTCTAGAACTCAACAAAAGAATATTCCAGACAGTTCTAGAACCTCTACCATGCGAGGTTCAGTACTAAACAAAATAATTCTAGAGTTCCAAAACCTTCACCACATGAGTTCTAGAACTAAATTCCAAAAGAGTTCCAGAATTTCCACAGCACAAGTTCAACAACTGAGTAAAAGAATTCCAGAGAGGTCCGGAACAGCCACCGTGTGAGTTCTAGAACTATATAAAAGAATTCCGGAGAGTTCCAGAACCTCCACAAGGCGAGCACTGAAACTAAATAGAAGTAACTGCAGAGATTTCCAGAATCTTGACCTCATGAGTTCTAGAACTGAACTAAAGAATTCCGGAGAGTTCCAGAACATCCGTTATATGAATCCTAGAACTGAACAGAAGAACGGTGGAGATCCTGAACCTGTGAGAATCTGGAGTGAAGGAGAGAAGTGAAAAAGTCAGACACACGAGCACTTATCAGGAAACAGCTCCAGTCAATAAAAGCCAATGCTTTAACTCTCTCTTCCTTTATTCGTTTGCTCCGTTAAGTTCAACCAGGGGTCAAAGGTTATGGAACGCCGCATCGCATCTCTCAGGCTGGAGCAGCTCAGCGCAGAACGCACCGCTCCACGGGGGAGCCGACCTGCTGCACGTGACGCCGATTCACATTCCGCTGGAAAGCTCCGACGTCTTATAACCATCTGCGCTTGGGTTTACAGCTCCGTTCTCTGAAGGCAGAAGGAGAACTGGGCCACATCAGACTTCCTCTCAGAGTGACACGTGTGGAGACGTCGAGAACTGAGGAAAAAAACCCAGACCGCGATCTGCTCAGAACCCAGAACCCACTTCCGTGTCCCTCGCCGGTCTGTACAGAACCTTACGCTGACTGTTCTAATGATCTAAAAGTGGCTTTAGGACATAATTTTAGTCTCAGGTCTTTAGAAGGTTTTATGGAACGAACACGTGACAGTGAGGTGGTCCTCATGGCTCTGTTCCTGTTTAGAAGAAGATAAAATCTACAGCTGCATCATTTCCAGGCTCCAGAAACTTGCATTTTTATAATAAATACACGAACGAATGAATGAAAAACTGTTAAGTGTCTCTCACACACACACACACACACACACACACACACACACACAAACCTAAAAACCTCATCACAAAGGCTGAGCTGATTCTGAACATGCGACAGGCATGTTATTACATCATAAATTATAAGAACCAATCAGATTCCAGTATGCAAATGAAACAACAGCTTCCCCATTACGTGCCATACTTTCATACAAAAAAAAACCCAACAAACAGATTAACCGAACATCTTCCCTTCTGTTAACCGGCTTGAATAAAAGTGCGGTACGGAGCAGAGCAGTAGTCCACGGTTCGGAGGAAAGTTAAAGCAAACCTGTGATTATAAGCCCCGCCCACACAAACAAGCCCAGAATCAGCTCTCGAGTACTCAGACCATGTGTGAAGCTACATGACTGGACCTTAAAGATCTTTATATCTGCATTAGTTTTTGCTGTACAGTGAGATCACAGCAGCCAATGCTTATTAGCCGAGGCTTTGGACCAAATGTGAACAAAAATCCCACAATGCACTGCACGAGGTTGGGGAAAAAAAACAAACCACGTACAGATTACCCACAATGCACTTTCAGGTTAGTAATGACACAGCAGGATGTGAAGGAGAGAATTAAAAAAAAAACCCAAAGTAGTAATAATTTCCAAACAGGTTTTAAAATTTAATACGTGGTAAAGTTGGTACATCCGGGGCCCCGTGTGACGTCACTGCCACGGTGATGCAGCAACCCCGTAAAGCCTAAAGGTCGGATAAAGAAAGCTCATCCGGAAGTGATTAATTTAAGGGTTTAAGATGAATGACTGCGTGTGTGTTTTTTTCGCTTCCTAACTCCTCACCCCTTGCGAGTCTTTGACGAAGTAGCTCCCGCTGGATCCCTGGTAGATCCTCTCGGGGTAGATCCCCTCCTCGATGGCTCTCTCCGCCTTGCGGATGATCTCCCTGAACTCGGGATCCTCCGGGAACTCGTTCCTGTGCGGGTCCCGCGGAGATCCGCCCCGGTCCCGGTCTCGCTCCAGCAGCGGCTGCCTCTCTCGGCTGCGCCCGGGACTCCCCGCCGGGACGCGGATCACCGTGCCCGGCGCGCCGCCAAATCCGCCCCGGGGACTCGCCGGCTCAGCGGGGAAAGCTCCGAAGTCGGCGGAGTCGCGCAGAGGAGACACGAGCGGACTCGTTTCATCCATGGCGGAGGAGAAGGGGAAAGAGAAGAGACGGAGAAAAGGACAAAACTGTTTTAATGAAAGCGATGCGGCTCCGTGGAGAAGAAGAAGAAGAAGAAGCTCCTCAAACTAAACAAGTCTCCTGACCAGCAGCTTCCGGGTGGAGGCGGGGCCTGGCGGGCAAGCGACACGCGCCTTAGCCAATCAGCGCGCGGATACCAAAGGCTGTTTCCGGAAGTGCGTCTCCATTGGTTACCAAGGCGCCGCCCACCCTCAGACACGTGACAAAACACAACACCGCAATAGCCTTCATGAATAAACATTTTTTTTTTTAATCATTTTGTTTTCGGTTTCTTGTTACATATTTCAGTTACATTTGAGCAAAATTGAATAAAAACGCATTTTATATTCATTAGATCATCAATAATACATGTTTTATTCATATATTTAAATATCTAATAATAAAAATGATTTTCAAAGCAAATTCATTTCCGTTTTCTGAATTTGTTTACAGGCCACACATTTCGGCATTTCATTTTAGATTTAATATTTTGTTTCTATTGTGTCACTTTTTTCATAAAAAAAAAAAAAATAGCTGCTTTGTGGCAAAGATTTCTCTCTCTCTCACACACACATGCACACAAACCCGGAGAGAGGAAAAATAATAATTATAACACAGAGAGAAATTAAAGATAGTCCATAATTTCTCAAAATATAAAAATAATAAATGTTTAAATATTTTCTTTCTTGCTGGGGTTTTTGTTAGTTATTTTATTTGCACAATCCTGGAAACACGACTGATGTTGCTCAATCTTCTCCCACATCACGTTAAGGTCAACTGTTAGTTTCTAATACCGAGATCATGACATGGAGCAATGACCTCGTCACAGAGTAGTTATTTTGCCTATATTCAGTCTTATGCAAAAGTTTGTGCACCCCTGGTCAAATGACATTTTTGTTGATCTTCTAAATGAAAGAGAAACATGACAGGACCTCTGCAGGGAACTAAGTTAATTATGAGATATTTCTGCACATTTTAATGCACCGCAGAATTTATTATGATCTGGAATTCTATACACCTGAACTGGATTAAAGGCAATTAAGATCCTCAAAAAAAATAAATAAATAAAAATCTACCAGTGGATCATCTGGGAAGGGGCTTCACACCACATTTCATGTCAACAAATAAACTGTAACAGTGCAGAAATATGTCATAAATACTGGGTGGTACTGTAATGAGGTGATGTTGATGCCTCAGAGCTCCAGGGTTCCATCCTGAGCTCAGGTTTCTGGCCACGTGGGTTTTCTCCAACCTCCCAAGAACACGCAGGTGGACTGGTTATGCTAATTTGCCCCTAGGTGTGAACGTGTGACGCCCTTATCCAGAGCGACTTACATTTATCTCATTTATACAGCTGAGCAGTTGAGGGTTAAGGGCCTTGCTCAAGGGCAGTGGTGGCTTGGTGGTGCTGGGAGTTGAACCTGGGATCATGACCTTCTGAGCAGTAATCCAACCACTGAGCTACCGCTGTCCAACATGCAGTCAATATGCATCACACTCAGTGTTCCTGGGATACACTCCGAATTCACCACGACTCTGACCCCTGACTCCGATAAAGCGCTTACTGAAAGTGACTGAGGAAGTATAAACCACCCAAACACCCAACCAACCAACCAACCAACCAAACAGATAAATAGATAAACAAACAAATAAATAATTGGCATGTGCAAAAGTTTAGGCCCCGCTTTAAAAAAATATATGCTTTAAAAACTTTGAATTTGAATTGTTAGCCCTTAATCTAAGTCCAGAGATTATTCAGATCACTAACAGAGCTTAGCAAAATCTGCGTCGTGTTTATGGAGCTTGTTCGTGTCAAAATGTCATTTGACCAAGGGTGCACAAACTTTTGCATATGACTGTGGTTTGGGTCGACAAGAAATGCTAAAATAAATCAAATATATCTAATAAAATAGAACACACCTGATGTGTGTGTGTGTGTGTGTGTGTGTGTGTGTGTGTGATGCCATGGGGAGCGACGCGCTCAGCTGCTCACAGCATCACACAGAGCTTGTTGTAACAACAGCTGTTACTAAGGGGAGTTAAATCCCTCCACACACACACACACACACACACACACACACACACACACACACACACACACACACTCATATGGTCAGGGGGAGGATTAGATTCTCACAACACCGATCAGCTGTTCTCAGGTAAGAGCTCACAATCATTCTGTATATTTCATTTATTATTATTATTATTATTATTATTATTATTATTATTATTATCATTAACACACATTTCTGCTGCAGGATTTCTGACAGAAGCCCAACTTGTATGATTTAGGTTATCAGTAGCAAATTCTTATTAAAGTCTTTTTGTTTTTAATTCAAAATAATTAATAATTCATAATCCCACATTTCATATATACAGTATACTGTACATTGCTATTCACTGCTCAGGAAATCACAGCTGTTGCAGGTTTCAGCAGTCATATTACTCAGCACATCCCGTGTGAAGTGTGTGAAGTGTGTGTTTACATGTGTGTGTGTGATGTTTGTGTGAGGATAGATAAAGCAGGATTTGGGTGTACGGAGATGTCGGGTCACCAGCAGGACACAGGATGGAGTGTGTCTCCGGTGTCTGAGCTGTCCAGCTGCATGCAGAGCCTCCAGTGTCAGGACAGGTGACAACTCTACTCATATCTCTGCTGTATTTCTGCGATTATATTACATTTACAGCCTACTCATCAGGAAATCGACGCAACCACAATGTAAAACGTGGGTAAAGACTGCATACCGTGCTGGACGTTTTTTAATGAAAGTAGCTTGGGCTTCATATTTTCTTTCTGTCTGGAAAAAAAAAAAAAAAGCAGCTCGACCCCCAGGAGACGCCTTGATCTGACGCCGGAGCTGAGAAGCTCAGACAGGGGGCAAGCCTCAGGACAACACACACCAACAGGTCTGAACAAGAGCTCAATTAATCACTCACTCACACACTCACACACACACACACACACACACACACACACTACCTGCCTGTGGTTTGCATTTCAGTCTCATTGTTTCTACTGTGATGCACATTTATAACTTAACCTTGCATTTTAGTCTACTTTCCTACATTACCCACAATGCCGTTCGACTGCCTCCTGATCGTGATGTAATGGGATTTAGCTCTCGCTTCTTCTCTATCTAAAGAGAGCGATGCAGCGGCGCTTTAGTCTTTTAGCCTGTCCTGCTCTATGTCCTCCTCTGTACACAACAGATCAGCTTCCAAAGCTTCAACTTTCACACTAATCAACACCACCATCGCACTCGCCATCTCGTAGATCGCTAACTAGCCGAGTCGAGTCTCAACTGAGTCGTCCTATAGCTGCAGGGCATTCTGGGACATCGAGTCCAGCCTGCACCGACGTCTCCACTACGTCTACACCAGACTTCTCATTAATACGATGTTCGAAATTGATCGGTGCGAAAACAAGTTTTATTTTCACTGACACCGAAACCTGATCGTTCTCACTATGTGCTCGAGATTGTAATTGTTTTTCTCGCATTGTACCTGTGCTACAGCAATGACAATAACAATGTCGTCCTGTGGCGTCAGAGCCGCACACAGCCGCTGACATCTCACAGGAATAAAGAAAATGCAGAACCAGCCAACAAACTAGCAGCAGAATCACTAAACCCAGCAGAAATACATTACATTACAGTACATTCATTACAAGCATATTTAACGTGTTTCATGGTGGAGTTTCATGGTGGAGTCTCATTTCTTCTTAAACACACCGTTCGTGTTGATCCTGATTCTGAGGGATTTGTCTCAGTTAAATGTCATGTTTGTATTTGCAGTGAGCAGGAGGAGGAGTCACAGGTGAGCGCGTCTACGTTTCACCTGTACATGCTGTGTATGTACTGCAGTTTATAACACTCAGAAACACTGATCTTCATGTCTCCTTTACAGAAGAGCGACGTCACCCGAACAGACCTCGAACACGGTACGACAAACCGATGGTTTCTTTAACTCTGATTTCATTAGAAACGGCTAACATTGTAGCTAGAAGCCGCAGCGCCCTCTGGTGGAAGCTGGTGTAAAGTCAAACTAGAAGAATCAAAGCTGTTTAGTATGAATCCTGTGGCCTGTAAACATAGCGTACACTTCAGGAAGACTATATGAAACCTTGACCTTTTCCCTTTAGACTGTACAACCGCCCCTTGGTCTGGTATGCACAGTATCTAATACGGCCACGTTTTAGGCTCCACGTATCTGTATTACACAAAAGCCGAGAGAAAGAACTCACATCCTGCCCCGTGCCAAGTTCAAAACCTAGAAAAACTCTCAGTTACAGCTTAGGTAGATCTTTTTCTCTAGCACAAAGTGTACTTCCTCTGTGTTTTCCTCATTTTTATATTCATTAGCCATGTTAGTATTATTAATAATTAATGAGCAGAGTAATGAGACTAGTGTTTAATTTTCAGATATAAAAATAATAGGAAAATAAAGTCAACAACAACAACAACAATAATAATAATCAGGGTCTTGTTTCCCCAAAAACATAATAAAATTCAGATAATTTCCAGTAGAGAGAGAGAGAGAGAGAGAGAGAGAGCAGAGTGATGCTTGTTCTACCTTTCAAATCTTTTAGCTTTTAGGAAACCCACCTGAGGTCTAGTTTTAAACCTTAGACAGGATAATGATCATAAATGATCATAATTGATTATAAATAATGTAAGCCAGTAGGAATAAATTTAAAAAAGCTGATATCAGTGAGCTAAAACAAGCATCTCAAATAAAACGTACATTTTGAACTGAAAATCAGTACCATGCGGAATAAAATACTCCACTAAGATTAAAAATTGCACATAAAATAAATACATTTGTTTATTCATGTCATATATTATAGATAGATATATAGAAGGATAGATAGATAGATTGATGGTGGTACTAAGGGACAGTATTAATATCTTCTGTGTCTTTGTGTAGCATGGATCACAGACCCGCAGCCTGAGAGGAGGAACAGAGGACGATGATGGTGTTGAAGATGATAAGGAGAACACCAGCGTGCGTGTCAGTATCATGCTGTAACAGGGTTATTAATTCGATAAAAACGAGCGCTTACAGAGTACTGAAGTTGCAGAAATGCTGAAGGTGGGCGTGGCCTAACATGGTGATAAATGACTGAAGCGGGTCAGGTCCCGGCGAGGTCACGGAGTAATGCAGCGTGTAAATGTAATACTTTAAAACCCATCCAAAAGAACCACCACATGAGTTTTTCAATTAATACACGGAACACGTGTCGGGGAAAATGACACACAAACTCCCTGGACAATGTACAGTATATATATAATATAATGCTAATACATCTCCTCTTCAACTCCACCTTAAAACCAGCAGGTGGTCCTTCAGGGTCCTTTACGTCAGGAATAAAACACTCCGTGTCATACTGTTAGAGGAAAATAATCAACGATAGTATCATATGCTGAAGCGGAGTTCCTTTTGCCACCCTGAACTTGATTATTTTCTTATAACATCACATCCTGAAAGTTTTATTCCTCTTATACAACAACTGCAATTTCTTATTTATTAAAGAACAACACACTGTACGCTACTATTTATCCATTTATAGCTACATTTATCGCTGTGGAACATCTGCAAAACAAGTGAGTTCCTGTTCTCATTTATGTTATAGCGACATTCGTTCCTTTACCTGCCTCTGTTTTATTTCTCTCTCTTGAAGTCAATAAGAAAGAAAAAAAAACGCAGCTTGTCACGTTACTGAGAAACCGCAGAGCGTAAACTCCTCTCTATAGGCGCTGTTACTATAGAAACGATAACGTGTTAGAATGATAACATTAGAACGAGCGCATTAATATAAACCGGTGATTTGAGGCTGCACTACTGTCACGGCTGCTGTTATAAAAAAATAAAGGTAAATTTGTTAAACTCGCCGAGGTGTGTGACTTGTTAACAGTGTACAGTAAGGCGCTGGTGTTTGATGAGATATGACTCATAACTCTCACAGCAGTCTTTGTGCGCCTCTTTTTCCTCGACCCTTGACATAAGCTTCTCTTGTTGTCTTTTCTGCCGCAGATGTAGACAGTATGAGCTGCGGGTAATGTATTTTTGTGTGGTTTGTGCTACAGGAGAGAGTGAGAGTGAGACTGTTCAGCTCGTCCAGTCCTGAAGATCAGCTGCAGTCTGTGAGAAGAAGTAAGAGGCACTCCCGCTCTTCACCAGCAGAGGAGGAACCGGAGACACCAGATTCAGAGGTAGAACTGTCCCCGTGCTCTGCTCTCACACGACTGTAATAATTTAAGCAGGAAGTTTGCAGGGGGCTAAACTGGTAGCTATAACCTAGTACTTGTTAGCAACGTTAGCCTAATAGAGCACCAAAAAATGACGCATCAGGCTACAGATTTAAGATTTGCAAGTTTCTGAAACTGATCATGAATTTGCAAGTCCTTACAATTAAAATTTCCTCAGTGGATGACCTTTGACAGAAGAAGATCTTCTCACTTCCTGTCTCTCTCACTCTGCAGTCACTGATGCTGTTCCAGAGACTGAGATCCAGGAGAAATCCAGCACACACACTCATCCCCGACAGCGCTGTCACTGACCACTGCCTCATTGGAGACTTCAGCAAAGTACAATACCACGAACACCACAAACCCTGACAACAGCAACTCGGGCAATGCGAAGTGATAGATCATGTGTTTTAATATAAGGGTACATGTGTTTAGTGTGTTGAGCAGCTGAGCTGTTGTTCTTCTGCAGCATCACGTGCTTCCTGTGGAGAAGGTGAATCATCAGGATCTTCACTGTGTCTCAGCTCAAACTGTGAGTATGCTTCTGCTTCTATAACAACATGGGCTGGGGTGTATTTAAACTTCATATCGCACTTGGAATAATCCTGTATATTCCTGTATCTGATGATCAGTACTGGTGATTCTGAATAATATTTGTTTTTTATTTTAATGATGTTTAAAAACCAAATAACAGAGAATCATACAGTAGCAGGTTTTTAAACAGACACAGACACAGAGGCCACGCCTCCTTCATTATGATTGATAGACACAAAGACCACGCCTCCTTTACTATGACTGACAGACACTAAGGCCACGCCTCCTTCACTGAGACTGACAGACACAGAGGCCACACCTCCTTCACTAAGACTGACAGACACAGAGGCCACGCCTCCTTCACTATGACTGACAGACACAAAGGCCACGCCTCCTTTACTATGACTGACAGACACAAAGGCCACGCCTCCTTTACTATGACTGACAGACACAAAGGCCACGCCTCCTTTACTATGACTGACAGACACAAAGGCCACGCCTCCTTTACTATGACTGACAGACACAAAGGCCACGCCTCCTTTACTATGACTGACAGACACAAAGGCCACGCCTCCTTTACTATGACTGACAGACACATAGGCCACACCTCCTTCACTAAGACTGACAGACACAGAGGCCACACCTCCTTCATTGAGACTGATAGACACAGAGGCCACGCCTCCTTCACTGGGACTGATAGACTCAGAGGTTCGCCTCTTGTTGGTGCATTTCCTCTGTATAAATATGTACTTCCTGTGTTGTCCTGCAGGTGGCGTCTCTGATCAGAGGTCAGTTTAGCACCGTAGTGGAAGACTTCCTCATCATCGATTGCCGCTATCCATACGAGTATCAAGGAGGTCACATCAAGGTGTTTGTTTTCAATGCGATTGGTTCTTAAATTTTCTTTACTTTTATAGAGTGATGATTATGATTTTTAGCCTCAGCCATTAAAATGCCTCGTTACCTTCTCTTTCACCTCACTGACCCTCGAACTGCTTTTTCCCTCAGGGAGCAGTGAACCTGTACACCGAGTCTCAGATCCTCCAGGCTTTCTTCCAGAGCTCGTCCACCCCGCAGGTGTCTCCAGCTGCCCCTCGTGCCCCAGGAGGGGCGTCTGTGCTGGGCACACGGGGCAGCAGGGGGGCGACACTGGCGTCTGGAGGAGTTAATGAGGGAGCATCATCACCCAGAAAACTCATAGTGTTTCACTGCGAGTTTTCATCAGAGAGAGGACCACGGCTGTGAGAGAAAACACACACACACACACACACACATACACAGGACCCGTCCTATGGGCGTGTGTCAAAAACAGTAGTGAACCTCAGTGAGCTCCCACTGCCCAGACATATGGACATCTATTTTTGGACCTTATTGGACTTTATCCACTTTGTTCTAGTCCCATAATGCACTTCCTTTTTAGCCCCATATTTGGTTCATTTAATAGTTTTTTTTATAGTTACTGTAATATTTGAATAGTTAATTTAATACTTCTCTTAACATTCAGGAAAGTCTTTAATGAATGAAGTCTTTTTTTAAATGTCAGAACCAACAGAATCCAGGTTTTATACTGAAATCTTGCGTTATCATCTTGTGTGTGTGTGTGTGTGTTGTAGTTGTCAGCATCTGAGGGAGTTGGATCGTGTAGTGAATGCTCAGACGTACCCTCATCTCCTCTACCCTGAGCTCTACCTACTGCAGGGGGGGTACAAGCGCTTCTACTCCTGCTGTCCGGTATCACACACACACATACACACACCCCTCAACATTCTAACAAACACACATACACACACACCCCTCAATATTCTAACACACACACACACCTCCCAAAAAACATCCTGAAAACTCTCTCTCTCTCTCTCTTCCTCTCTGTCTAATTCAAATTCAAATGAGCTTTACTGCATGACAAATTGTACAAGTTATTGCCAAAGCATTTATATGGGCAAGGAATAAAACCTGAAAACCAGTCTTTGGGATATGAGTGGAGTGTGTGTGTGTGTGTGTGTGTGTGTGTGTGTGTGTGTGTGTGTGCGCGTGTGAGAGTCTGTGTGATCCATGACCACATGACTACATTCTGTAAAATTGACTCATCTGTATTATTTTGTGTGTGTGTGTGTGTGTGTGTGTGTGAGTTCATGAGCACATCACTGTTTGCTCGTCTCTTCCCTCTTTTTGTGGCAGGCATCAGTGTACCCTGCCGCTAGTGGAACGCAGCCTCTCTTTTTCTCCAAACAAATACTGAAGTTGTGTGTCATTCTCCAGCTTGTTGAATAGTTTCTAATTTGGGATAAAATTGTTTTTGAATTTGGTCATAGTTACGACAGATGGTCTCTCTCTCTCTCTCTCTCAGGAGCTGTGTGAGCCGCACGGTTACGTCCCCATGCGTCACAGGGACTTCAGAGACCAGCTTCGGCGTTTCAGCAGGAAGAGACGCCAGCATCGTCGCAGACGTCCAATCAGATCGCAGCAGATGACATCACACTTTTCACACTGACTGAAAGTTGTCTATAAAGAACTGGACAGAAACCATGAGTGAACGCTGGAAATGATTAAATTCGATTAAATTCGCCAGATCCAAAGCGAAGTTTCTCCTATTAAAGAATATGATTAGTACAGGTTACTACAGAAATACATTCAAACCGTGAAAGGTACCTTTAACTACAAGTTGTTAGCTAGCTGGCTAAAGTGCTGAGGTAAAAAAAAAAATCATCAGGTGAAAGTTTACTAGTGAATACAAGGACATTTTTGGCATGTTATTGTACATATATTTTGTTGTGTATGTGCGCAGTTTTGAAGGTTTGTAGTAGT
The DNA here is from genome assembly GCA_022985145.1 of Pangasius djambal. Classification (NCBI taxonomy): domain Eukaryota; kingdom Metazoa; phylum Chordata; class Actinopteri; order Siluriformes; family Pangasiidae; genus Pangasius; species Pangasius djambal. The sequence continues at coordinate 15,389,073 of CM041000.1, read as the reverse complement.
AAAGACAAACACAGCGGTCTCTTTTGTCATGTGTGAGGTTTGTGTGTGTGATTTTGATACAGAAATCCAAACATACGATACATTTACAATTACAAAGTAGCTAAAGCAATTCAAATAACAAAAGCTAGCTACTGATACTCATGATGCTAATGAGCTTTAGCTAGCTAATATGTAGATGTGGACTGTATAAAGGCGCAGTGACTGTGCAAATGAAACAACTGTCGTGAATAAACATTTCCCTGAAAACTAGACTTTAACTACACTTAGCATTAACTGCTAACCTGAACTTAGACGGTTTAGTGAGCTAACCTGACAGGGTTTCTGACAAGAATTGTTACTCATATTCATAAATCTTCCTCATGGACTTAACACACTTGTCTCAAAACAAATTTTTGGATGTAAAATGTTATATACTGCCGTGAAAATAACACAAAAGACAGTTCAAGTGTTTCTTACTAAAGTTCTTCTGAACTCAAAACATAATGTTTGAACGCTCATACAGATTTGTAGTTTATGGATTGTTAACACAGCACAAAGGTCAATTTTTTCTCATTTAAACCTTTCTCTGTACTTCTGTGTAAATCTGGAAAGCGTTACAGATGAGACCAGTGTGTAACGTGAGAAAAAAAACTCAGTGGCTTTAACCTCATATCTGACAAGATGATTGTAGCTAGTTAGCTAAGATAGCTAATGTTTATGATAAAATTGTGGTTGTTATGGGAATGACAGGTGATACAGACTGAGACAAACTGAAATCCCTCACATTTCGACTTGGGACAAAAATAGCTAATTTTCCAGCAGATAGTTAGCTGGTTAGCTAGTTTGTATGTGGATGTCTCTAATTTGCATAATCATGCATATTCATGATTCATTTGCATTTCCAAACATGTAGTCCATTACATGTTTGTAGTAGTAATGTTCATAGACAATTTTTTAGCAGTTTATTGAATATTATTGAAGGAAAAAAAACAAACATTTTCATTTTAATGCTTTTGAAATAATATGAATATTACACAACAACAGAGTAAAATCGACAGTTGAGGCTGACATATGGTCACATGGGGTGAGGAGTTACTATAGCAACCACTGACCAATCACAGCGCAGCGACCTCAGCCTGATTGGTGGAAAGAAGAAGAAGAAGAAGAAGAATCAGGAAGCGTTTTCCTTTTTCACTTTCCCACTCTGTCCGACCTCAGAGCCGCGACCTCCGGAAGGAAAACCGGGTTATTAGCATCGCTTTCCCGCGTCTGGAGCGCGTTCATCTCGGGCCTCCACCATTCCACGCTTTCTCCCTCGCGGTTTCATAGGACAGCTCTTGTTTTCCCGGAAGTATCGCGTGACTACACCGAGCGGATTCTGCACCATGGCCGCCTACAAGCTGGTGTTGATCCGGCACGGAGAGAGCTGCTGGAACCAGGAGAACCGCTTCTGCGGCTGGTTCGACGCCGACCTGAGCGACACCGGCATCCAGGAGGCCAAGAGAGGCGGCCAGGCGCTGAAAGGTGAGCAGCGGTCAAACCCTGTGGCGCTGAAACATCCCTGTGTCCCTGCGTAGTGATGGAGCTCAGTCTGGGCCGGAGGGCGTTAGGGGCGTGTCCGAACGTACGCCATTTACGCACGGAGCTAACTGGTTGCTAGGATACTGCGGCATTTTGCGCGTGCATGCGCTCTGAGTGTTCTGAACAGAATAAAGATATCATATTATAATCCAAACTTTACTACTACTTAAATAAATGGAAATAAACAAGAGAATAAATAAATAAATAAATGCCCCAGTATATCGATTGATCTGCTTAAATAAAATCACTTATTCTTTAAATATTGATTACGTATAAAGACACGCCCCTTTGTGTGAAAGGACACGCCCCCTCTTTACCATATTAACAAATAAATACAGAAATCAACAAATAAAGTTTAAAAAAAAATTACTAAGAGACAAATGAATTAAAAAAACTTTTGTATGCACATGCAGAAATTAAATACATAAATAGACAAACAAATATAAACAATAAAATGGGTCTAAATAAGTCAAATAAATTATATACATTTTAAAAATATTTTTACTGATTAACTTATTATTTAATAAAAAAACTATGACTTAAGGAGGACATACATAAACAGAAATATATATTTAAAATAAATTAATAAGAATTTCATGCACACATACAGAAATGAATAAGTAAATAAATGAAGTCCTAATTTAAAAAAAAAAATTGACAAACAAGCCAAAAAGATAAATAAATAAATATACAAAATATAGCTAATGAATATACATTGTGTACAATTAAAAAATATATTTTTGAGTTGATTAACTTCTTTATTTTGTGGCAGATATGGATCCCTGTTAGGAAATAGGATTACGATTTTATGGCATTAAATGATTTTACTTAGCTTGTAGCGCAGAACTAAAGACGCAAACAGACATCAACAAAAATGTCTTTGCTCATTTCACATTAAACTTTTCTCCGTGAAGTGACAGATTGACTCGGGTGAGATCAGGAAGATCAGAAACCCATGCGTGAGCATCAGACGTGTGTAGAAATCTGTCTCTGGCCCCTACAGAAGCAGGTTATGAGTTCGATGTGTGCTACACGTCTGTGCTGAAGCGGGCCATCAGGACGCTGTGGTTGGTGCTGGAGGGCATCGATCAGATGTGGCTTCCCGTGCATCGCACCTGGCGTCTGAACGAGCGGCACTACGGCGGCCTGACGGGGTTAAACAAGGCTGAGACGGCGGCCAAGCACGGAGAGGCGCAGGTGAAGATCTGGAGGCGCTCGTACGACATCCCACCGCCTCCCATGGAGCCCGAGCACGACTTCTACTCCAGCATCAGCCAGGTGAACATCATACAGCGGACGCTTCTCACTGTAAAGCAGTTACACATAAATATCACTACGGGAGGCGTCTACGCATTTACACTCATCAACAAATCTACATTCTATGAATATGCAAATCAGGAGTGTACCGTACTGACTCACATTATGCCCCGCCCCTTTCCTGCCCAGCCCTTTATTTGCGATTCGTAACATGATCGGAGGAGTAAACGTGACTCCGCTTCACACACTGGTGTTTTGTACGTTATTTTCTGATAAAAGGATCTTTTAATGGGTGCTGTGCCTCATCTTATGGCCTGTTTTCATGACACTTTTATCGTCTGTCAATCGAGAAAAATATTTGTTCCATCACATATTTAAGACAAGGAAACTTAAGCATTTATACATACATAAATAAAAATAAAAAAATCTTCATCATGACCTTATTCATGTGATTATCTACTTCACTACTGCTAAAATTATTTATTTAATAATTCACATACTTACAATATATTTTGAATCCATTTATTTCTGTAAAGCTGCTTTGTGACAGTGTCCATTGCTAAAAGCGCTACACAAATAAAATCGAATTGTATTGATGTAATAAAATCGTACCTTTCCGAGGCCTGGGTTTTTACAGCACTGTCCATCGCTTTCCCGCAGGACCGTCGCTATGCCGACCTGACGGAGGACCAGCTGCCGTCGTGCGAGAGCCTGAAGGACACGATCGCCCGCGCTCTGCCCTTCTGGAACGACGAGATCGTCCCGCAGATCAAAGAGGGCAAGCGGGTGCTCATCGCCGCCCACGGCAACAGTCTCCGCGGCATCGTCAAGCACCTGGAGGGTGAGGAGTCGTCCCAAATCGCACCGTGTGCCCTTACAGCCAGTCTTAACTCAGTACACTAGAGGACTGGATGCACCTGAACGTTAAAGTGGAGGAATAGAGTTAGAACTGTTTCCGTCTCGGTGAGAGAGCAGTTTAATATTTTAGTCATCAGATAGTTAGTTGGGTGGGTAGATAAGTAGTTAGATGGGTAGTTAGATAGTTAGAAGGGAAGTTGGATAGTTAGATGGGTAGATGGATGGATGGATGGATGGGTGGGTAGTTAGATAATTAGATGGATAGTTAGATGGGTAGATAAGTAGTTAGATAGTTAGATAGATGGGTGGTTAGATAGATAGATAGGTGGGTGGGTGGGTAGTTAGATAGTTAGATGGATAGATAGATAGATAGATAGATAGATAGATGGGTGGTTAGATAGATAGATAGGTGGGTGGGTGGGTAGTTAGATGGATAGATAGATAGATGGGTGGTTAGATAGATAGATAGATAGATAGATAGATAGATAGATAGATAGATAGATAGATAGATAGGTGGGTGGGTGGGTGGGTGGGTAGTTAGATGGATAGAGGGGTAGTTAGATAGATAGATAGATAGATAGATAGATAGATAGGTGGGTGGGTGGGTGTTTGGGTAGTTAGATAATTAGACAGGTAGATGGATGGATGGATGGATGGGTGGGTGGGTAGTTAGATAATTAGATGGATAGTTAGATGGGTAGATAAGTAGTTAGATAGTTAGATAAGTAGTTAGATAGATAGGTGGGTGGGTGGGTAGTTAGATGGATGGATGGATGGATGGATGGATGGATGGATAGATAGATAGATAGATAGATGGGTGGTTAGACAGACAGATAGATAGTTAGACAGGTAGATAAGTAGTTAGATAGTTAGAGGGGTAGTTAGATAGATAGATAGATAGATAGATAGATAGATA
>CM041000.1:15364166-15378253 GCA_022985145.1 Pangasius djambal | reverse complement strand
TGTGTGTGTGTGTGTGTGTGAGAGAGCCTGAGTGTGTGTGTGTGCGTGTGAGCCTGAGTGTGTGAGTGTGTGTACACTGTACGTGAGATAAGGCCTGTCCTGTTTGAAATATAAAGGGTCATGTTTTGGTGGAGAAAAACTTCTCAGAAGAAGAAGATCCCATAGTTCTGCTCGCTGGAGGGTGAAGTGCAGGATGATGTGAACTAAACCCTAAACGTTTAGAGATTACGGCTGTAACATTTAAACACTTTATCATCGTGTCAGTAATATCAGTGTCGCAGGACTGACCGCTACAGACTGATAGCACGTTATATTTATGTCACAATACACATTTCTCAGATATTACAGTTACTGTGATCTTTTAATGAATTAAATAAAACAATAATAATAATTATAAACTCAGGTTTTAAGTGTTAAAATTATAAAATCACATAAAAAATGTATATATTTCATCTACTTTTGTTCAGTTGTTTTTGTAGACATTACAGAATATTAAATAACAGTTTATTTAAATTAAATTAAATATCCTTTAATTTGTTAAATAAAAATATTATTTATTTGTTGGGTTTTTTAAATTTTTGTTATAATTTGTACAATACTATTTTTTTTAGTATAAATTTTGTTATAGTTTTTTTATTTTAATAACTTAAAGCGAAGGATCGTCACATTAAATACTGACTCTGTGTCATTTATTACTGTTTACTGCTCTTTATAGTATTTTTTTAAAATGTAGAAACATTTCATTATTTTTGAAGGCATCTTTGCTCTATAGCAGTTCTATGCATGTGCCTAAGACTTCTGCACACTACTGTGTGTGTGTGTGTGTGTGTGTGTGTGTGTGTGTGTGTGAGATATATGATATATACACTACTCAACGTTTGAAGTGGATCAAAACCTTTCATCAACGTTGTCCTAAAACCAAAATGTGTTTCTTTCACAATTCATGCATAACCTGTAAGTCTGTCATTAGTCAATGTTGTCATTAATGAAATGTCATCCTTCATGGCTTTTGATGGTCTCCAGACATGATCGTTTGTCATTAGGTACCAACTGACCTGTCACAGGTGTCCGTAACTGGGAACTGGTCATCATTTAAGGCTCCGAAAGCTTCACTTGAAAATGCCACGTTTAGTGAGATTGCAGGATTCTGACCTCACCAGGGCCATTGGGATGCTGCAAGGAGGCATGACTCGGCGTGAAGTATTTCCAGTGTTTCCAGGGCCTGGAACAGGTTCAGAAGGTCTGGTAGTGCGAGTAGAAGGCATGGTGGAGGCAGACAACGGGTCACAACACCAAATCAAGACCGATACTTGACCCTGCATGCCCGCAGGAATCGTTTCATGCCTGCGTTCAGCCTGCGAAATGACCCTCAGGAGGCAACAGTGGTGCGAGTGTCCACTCAGACTGTGAGGGAGACGACGTCATGAAGTTGGCTTGAGAGCCAGAAGACCAGCTGTGAGGGTCTGGCATGTCTGAAGTGGGCCACAGAACACCCGCAGGTGGACACTGAATGAGTGGGGTACAGTGCTCTTCACAGATGAGTCCCGGTTCTGTGTGAACTTCCTAGACAGGCGTAGGAGGGTCTGGCGTCGCCCCGGGGAGAGAAATTTGCCACAAAATGATGTACAGCGTGACAGTTTTGGCGGATCATCGGTCATGGTTTGGGGAGGCATCTCCATGGGTGGAAGGACAGAGCTCGTCATCGTGGGAAATGGCAGCCTGACGGGCCAAAGGTACAGGGATGAAATCCTGAGACCAGTTGTGCGACCGTATGCTGGTGCAGTGTGGCCAGAGTCCCTGCTTATGGATGACAACGCCTGCCCACATCGAGCAAGGCTGGTGGAGAAGGGCGTCTCAAGGATGGAATGGCCAGCGCGGTCCCGAACTCAGATTTTTGATCTGCTGTAACATTTCCTGTTTTGGGTCCTGCTTCAAGCTCTGACGCTCTGATGCCAGTACAGTACAGTACAGTACAGTACTGCAGGCAATAATGTTCAAGAGGCATTTCCAGGCCATTGTGACTTCAGGTGAATCACAGAAGTACTGAACCACCAAAGGTTTTTTGGTGCACTCTTGTCTTCTCGAATGTGTGACAAGCCACTTCACATCTCGTCTCATGTCTGGACATCATCAAAAGTCATGAGGCATGAAATTCCATTGATGACAACCTTGTTTAATAGCAGACTTACATGTTATATTTGAGTTTTGAACAATACCTGTTCTTGCCTTTGGACAACTTTGATGAACCTTTTTAACCACTTCAAATGTTGACTACTGTGTGTGTGTGTGTGTGTGTGTGTATATGAAAAATAGATAGATAGATAGAGATACATATCATGTTTTGTAGAAATATTGTGATCTGATATTTTGGTCATGTTGCCAAACCCAAAAAGATCATTTTCATCTTATTTACCTTCCTGCTTGAAAAATCCATATTCAAGAAACGTCTCTGCATGTTTCTGAGTCAGTCACTTGGTGAAGTGGAGGAACTGGCAGACGGAGCTAGAGGTGGATGAACGCAGAGACTTGTGCATATTTTATCGCTCTACACTTGCGCTAGTGCAGCGTGTCCAGATGGCGGTAAAGACTGAAAAAACACAGTTTAATTTAAAACGTCGCGTTTCCGCAGGAACGTTTCAAAGCAGCAGCAGGCGAAATGGGTCTTTATATCCACGAGAGCGGAATTTGTGAAATGAATGAAAGCCCTGGTTTGGGAACTCCTGCTGTAATGGAAGGTCACATGATTAAATGTTTAAGGCGTGGACATGTGACTTTAGGGACACGTGAAGAAAAGCCTCGCATGCTGTTCGTGAAACTCCAGAGTCAGTTTTGAAGTTTTAGAACAAGTGTGCAGGATTTCAAGCCGTTTTTCAGCTGTAATAAAGTTGTGTGTAAGTGTGCGGAGTGCAAACAGAGAAGGTCATGTGATTCATATCTGATTTATTACACTACACACAGCTGTGCATTTCCAGAAAAACAACAGTGTTTGCTTGAGGCACTTTGAGGGCAGAACAGCAGTGTGAACTGACTGAATCTCTCTCTCTCTCTCTCTCTCTCTCTCTCTCCAGGAAAGAAGACGTGAGAGCGACAGAGAAAGACAAAGTGAGGACGTTATATATTTCCGAAACCGGATTGTTTTCTGATCTTTAGTGTAACACCATTACGACATTACGTCGTTGTCAATTAAAATAAATTATATATATATATTTTAGATTTGTTGTCACAGTACAGTTTACTCAAGTTAAGTTTAATTCTCAAGTTACAGCTCCCCCGAATACAAAGCGGTCAGTTAATTAATGATAATTAGAAGGAAATACAAAAGATAAAACACAAAATAAAATATAGTACGAGGCATAATGTGTATATAGTACGCAGATTTTTTTTTTTAATAAAAAAGAACTTGCATAAAAAAAAAAAAAAGTCAATTTTTTAATTCAGTTTTTAATTTTATATATAATAATTTTTTTTTTCCCCCCTGCAGGTGGAGACGTATAAAAGTTTCAGGCCTGGCGACATCGTCCTCGCCAAAGTGGTATCCTTTGATCATGTGATCACTTCTGAGTTCGTGTTGTATGCATGATGTCCGCCATGTTGTTGTTGACCCTTGACCTCTTCGGTCAGATCTCGCTGGGCGACGTGCAGTCGAACTACTTGCTGACCACGGCGGAGAACGAACTGGGCGTGGTCGTGGCCCACAGTGAGGCAGGTGAGTGGACACGCCCACTCGAGAGAGGACAGAGGTGTAGCTGACCGATAAACGTCCCGTATACCACAACGCAACGCTGTTCGGTTCTGGACTCTGATTGGTCAGAAGGTGTAGATAAATTTTCTGTAACAGCAGTTCCGACAGTAGCGCAGGTCTACTTTAATGCACTCGTTCGGATACGTTATCGTTGCTATAGTAACGGCTCATCCACAGGGACGTGGACGACGAACGCTCAAACACATGTAATCATGGATATGGTGTAAGGAGACGTTTATTTGAAAGGAAGGAGTCTCCAGTGTCAGCGCTTTATAACTTTGTAACATGACAATCTGTGTGTTTTTAATAACTAACCGTCTGTACTTTATTCATAATGAAACATTTCACGATTGTTACGTTAGAGACTCGAATCAGGCCGTCATTTCTTCCATCATATGTCATTTAAAATCTTTTCCAAGCTTTTCCACAGTAATTTATTCGCATTTCTGAACTCCAGGACTCAGCAGAATGTGTTGACTGTTTTGCGCGAACATAGCCGAGCTCGTTTAACAGGCCGGAGTTACGGGAGCGTAAATGCCAACGTGTGCACAACAACATTCTTGCAAATTGTTCCGTTTCACCGAGGCATGAAACAGTAATTATTCCGACGGCGATGGACAGGTTCCTCGTTTCAGGTTAGAGCGTTTAACAAGGGGCCTGACGTCGTGTATCTGCGAATAGTTAAACTCTGTATAACGCACGCTTCCACGATAAAATATGAGCGTAGACCAGATTAACCACGGAAAGCAGCAAAGGTGTTCAGGTTTATTAGTTTCATGTTCGGTATCGATGCTACAAAAAAAACAACAACAACACGACCTTGAGCACGATTCACGAGTTTGCGTAATATAAAGAATTTACACTTCACAGTCACAGTCACAGTCAGGCTAAGACCAAGATCAAAACTTCCGACAAAGTCACACACACTTTTCATGTTTAGTGAATTATGTCATTTTTTCCAGCAAATGTTGAAAGTGAGGGTTACATTTTTAGCTCTGAGGTTTTTCAGCGTTTGTGGTTGGAGTCGGCTAAAGCCGGGCTCACGCTGCATGTCGACTGATCTGCTGGAAAACGTTCAGCTCTTGCTGTTAAAGATGTGCCCAGTGTTTGTGCACTGAAACCGTGAAGAACAGAAAGAAAATGGACGCAGAATTTAGCATTTAGCATGAGTAGCTAGCCGAGGCTTCTGCGCACCGTGACCGTGTTCGCGCTACACCGCGTCCGATCGTACGGAAGGGAGTCAAATGAAAACATTAAAAGTGTGACTTGGATTAGAATTGAATCCGTTATTTATTTATTTATTTTTTTTGGAGAGTCCAGGTACTTTTGTGATGCCTGTTTGCAATAAACAATGCAAAAATAAAACAAATGAACATTTTCATTTGGACTCGTCCTCGTAGTTTCTGACATCCGCATCTCAGTGGAACGTTTCAGACTCCGCTTAGGGTGTGGAAACGACGTCCACACGTGAGGATCACGCGAAGATGAAATCTCATGATTTCCATGACGACAGGAAAAGGTTTTCCCGCTGCAAAGTGCCAACATTATGCAGTGCTGATAGACGAGCTGCTCATTTTAGTCGATATTTACAGAGAGATAATGACTGAGGGAAACCGCCAGCGTCTTTTTCTGAGGATTTTTTGAGAGCAGTAACTAACTCGAAGGTTGAGGATGGTGAGATTAGCATGCTAGTGAACACCTATGCGACACTTTGACACGATGAGCGAAGCCTCCTCACAATTACGACGTGGTTTTTTTTGGAAACTAGCCCAACGTTGTCTCCACATGAAGTGTGCTGTGGCTTTAAACTGTGTGTGAATCGTGCAGAGATCGTACGGTGTGTGTTTGATTAACGTCTCTGTGTTGTGCAGGAGTACAGATGGTTCCCATCAGCTGGTGTGAGATGCAGTGTCCTCGAACGCACAATAAAGAGTTTCGCAAGGTGGCGCGAGTGCAGCCGGAGTACCTGCAGGCGTGAACGACCCCGAGCGCCAACCTTTACCCCCGGAACACACAGCTTCATCCACACACACACACACCCACGCGCTTACATAGTGAAGCTAGCCGTGATGTAGGCGTCACTCAACTGGAAGTGCTGGAGTTTGTAAACCCAGTTTACTGAGAATTTTATTCAATTTCATTAGAGTGCTTTGACCCGTTCACGTTAGCGTGAAAGCATCCTTAACGTGAGCTAACAGGAATCGCTTTCTCTTCTGAGGAACAAACTGGAGAGCAGAGCAACGTCCAGACCAGCTAGCTTTCCTCCCCCTCAAACAGGAATTTTTTTAAACTGTGCATTATTTTCAAGCCTCTGTAATGCACATGGACCACCAACGAAATGCTCAGAGATGATTTCATTTGTCTTTATTATTTTTTTTTCTCCAGCCATCGTTTTATTCTGAAGTCTTCCTGCTTGTTCTTTTTTTCTAAATGGTTTCATTTCTGTACATGGAGCGGTCATGTATTTACAGCAGTCCAAATAAAGTGAAAGAAAAATGAGTACTTTGATGGTCATTTCTTTTCAAGTCGAACAACATGAAGGCTGAATTAGCTACAGTTAAAGAAATAAGAGAGACACCGACGTGATTTCCTGCGTAAAATTCCACACGAGACTCTGCGTGCGTTTATCTTTTTTGTCCACAGGTTATAAAGTTACTCAGAGGAACTGTGATGGTGTCAGAGTGTGTTAGTTTAAGGCCTGTGAAAAAGAAAACACTGCGGATTTGTTTCTCAGAGCGAAAATGTAATGTTGCAGTTCAGTCTTTCTCCAGCAGGGCGGCGGCGGCGACACACACACACACACACACACACACACACACACACACACACACACACACACACACACACACACACACACTAGATGTGGTGGTTCATTCCACGCTCACATCCTTTACCACATCAATCATCAAACCGTGTCGAGTTCTGACTCTGAGCGTTTGCATCAATATGAAACTTCTTATCGGACGGTGCGGAGAACCCGAGTCCCGCCCCTCTGTTCTGAAAGTCCATTCGCCGGTTCTGTGCTCGCTCAAACTCTCCCAGAAGGCCTTGCTGTAGCGTCTGCTGGCCCTCCTTTCCCAGAGCCATGTTGAAGCGGCTGGCGCTCTGTCCGATCGGCTGGCTGCCCTTCTTCAATCCGCCCATCAGTCGAAGGAACTTCAGCTGTCGCTCTGAGCTGTCAAACTGCGCCGTGTCCCACTGACCGAAAGTCTACACACACACACACACACACACACACACACACACACACAATAAAGATTGGTCAGAAGGTGTTGATTCATTCTCTATAACAGCAGCTCTGACAGTAGCGCAGCTGCAAATCACAGGTTTATATTAATGCGTCGTTCTAAAATGTTATCGTTTCTATGGTAACAGCTTTTTTAACATTAACGGAAGGAGTCTCCAGTGTCGGCGCTTTGTAACAGTCAGAGCTCAAGCTCTCCGGATCTGGAGAAAGGGTTTGTGGAGATACGTACCGCTTTGGGGTGTGATTCTTTATCGGGGTCCTTTTGCAAAGCTAAACTCTGCTCCTGAAAATCACACAACAACACATTAGAGCACTCATTTTCACTGTGTGTGTGTGTGTGTGTGTGTGTGTGTGTGTGTGTGTGTGTGTGTGTGTGTGTGTGTGTGTGTGAGAGAGAGAGAGAGAGAGAGAGAGAGAGAAACATGTTTATAGTGGTGCTTTAGCAGGTTGTTCGAACTCTCGGCTTGGTTTAAAAACAACTAATTTCATATTCACCTGTAATTTTACAACCTGTAAAAATGGTAGCAATTTATTACTTTAAAGATTAAATAAGTATAAAAACTTGACCCCACGTTAGGCTGCTTCCAGTCAGTTTGTCATCGCGTTGTTTTAAACGTATAAAAAAAGATCTCACAACATGGATATGACGTCATCATATCGCCATAAAACCTTCATGAACCTGCTCTGAGCACTGTTCTCTCCTAACCAGGGACATTATTTTATAGGTTAAAGTTAAACTCCAGCCTGAAACGCAAGAAATGTGGTTCTATTAAAATCTCGGTCACGTGTTTAGTGATTGTGATGTTAATTGTTGGCTGGTGCTGCATGTTCGTTATTTCTGTGCGACGCTAGCGTTGGTGAGTCGCTCTGATGTCACAGCGGGACGCTGTTATTGTTAGTGCAGAGCGCTTCGTTTCTCCCTCGCCATTTTCCATTCACGAGAAATTCAGTGAAGTAGAGGAGCTGTTGTTCCCAGAATGCACCGCAGCTATATGACGCGGTTGAGACTCGACTCGGCTAGTTAGCGATCTACGAGATGGCGAGTGCGATGGTGTTGATTAGTGTGAAAGTTGAAGCTTTGGAAGCTGATGTGTTGTGTACAGAGGAGGACATAGAGCAGGACAGGCTAAAACACTAAAGCGCCGCTGCATCGCTCTCTTTAGATAGAGAAGAAGCGAGAGCTGAATCCCATTACATCACGATCAGGAGGCAGTCGAACGGCATTGTGGGTAACATAACCGCTGGTCCAGAGACCAGAGAACACAAATTTCATTATAAAATAAATCTTGGTCACTGCTGAACATCACGTTCATTTTAATCATAATTTATTAATTAAATATATATTTATAATTTACGATGATGTTCATTATAATAAAGTTTAATACGCGAGTCGTTGAGACTTTTTTTTGGTGGATTAAATTTGTTTTCTGATCATAAAAATGTTTTAGTATTTCTTTTATTAATAAAAAATAAATAAAAATAATATTTGATGTATTTTAAATGACATTTATTTTATTAATAAATCGATTATTTTCCCCCGTCATATCTCACCCCATTACGCAGAATCTAATCTAACATAAAGGTAACTTTCTTCCAGACTCCGTGAGATCTGAAATCTGTGCACTCACTTCATTATCCTTTGCGCCGTCCTCTTCCACCTCTCTTTCCTCCTCCTTCGCTTTCCTCTCCGCCGCCTGTTCGTCCGCCGTTTCTTCGTCTCCTTTTTCCTTTCGCTTTTTCTGCTTTCTTTTCTGCCCGGGTGGATTTCCGTCATCTTCAGCGTCTCCCGCGTTCTTCTTCTGTTGCTTCTGTGGTTCTTCCTCTACGAGTCTGTTTGTGCTTTCTTCCTCCTCTTTCTCCTTCTTCTTCTTCTTCTTCTTCATCATCTTTTCTCCTTCTTTCTCCTGCTCTTCTCCAGGTCCACTTTTCTCCTCCGTCACCATCTTCCTTTTCTTGCCTTCTTCTCCTTCAGCTGTCTCTCGTTCGTCACTCACCCCACCCTCCTTCTTTTTCTTCTTCTTCTTCTTCTCCTCCTGCTGCTCAGTTTCTCTCTCCTGCTCTTCTCCTGCCTGAGCCTCGCCTCCTCCTGCTTTCTTTTTCTTCTTCTTTTTCTCCACCTCTCTGTTCAGCTCCAGTTCTGCAGTCTCGTCTCCGTCGTCGTCTTCTCCACCTTCACTCTTTTCCTTCCTTCTTTTCCTCTTCTCTGACCTTTGTGACGTTTCCTCGTTGATGCTACTCGAGCTGCTCTCCTCAGATTTCCTCTCGGGTTTCTTCTTTTTTGACTCTTTTTCTTCACAAACTTCTTTTTTTGCTTTTTTCCTCTTCAGGTCTTTTTGTGACATCGCTCCATCCTCCCTCGCTTCCAGACGTTCCTCAGCACTATCATCCTCGATCTCTTCCTCTCTCAGCTCTTTCTTTACCTTTTTCATCTTCTTTTTCTTTCTGTCCTTTTCTGGAACTCCTACATCCATCGTTCCTACGCCTTCCTTCATCTCTCTCTTGGACCACAGCCTCCTGTAAAATCAAAAAAAATAAATCATATACATATCTAACAGAAAAGGATGGGTTCCAGTTTGAGTCTAGTTCCTCTCTTCCTCCTATCTTCTCTGGGAGTTTTTCCTCACCACTGTCTTGTTCATTCTAGATCAAACATAAATCTACATCCAGATTTCAGTACATCTGATTTGTGACAATGTACAGTATATGCCCAAAAGTATGTGTCCCCCTGACCATCACACCCATATGTACTTGAGGAACATCCCGTTCCAGATTTATTCTCCTTTGCTGTTATAATGAGCTCCACTCTTCCGCGAAGGCTTTCCACTAGATGTTGGAGTGTGGCTGTGGGGATTTGTGTTCATTCAGCTACAAGAGCGTTAGTGAGATCAGGCGCTGATGTTGGTGAGGAGGTCTGGGGTGCAGTCGGTGTTCCAGTTCATCCCAAAGGTGTTCAGTGGGGTTGAGGTCAGGGCTCTGTGCAGGACACTCGAGTTCTTCCACTCCAACCTTCACACACCATGTCTTCATGGAGCTCGCTTTGTGCACAGGGGCGTCGTCATGCTTGAACAGGTTTGGGCCTCTTAGTTCCAGTGAAGGGAAACTGTAAAGCTACAGCATACAGAGACGTTCTATACAATTGTGTGCTTCAGTCTTTGTGGTAGCAGTTTGAGGAAGAACCACATATGGGTGTGATGATCAGGGGTGCACATACTTTTGGATATACAGCGTAAATCTACATGGGAATTTCTGGAAGGCTGCTTTGCGCCAACGTCTATTGGCGAAAGTGATATATATAAACAAACAGAATACAAGACATTCTCTTTTTTAAAAATCCAATTAATTACTTTGGGTTAACTGACTCTCACAGACGTTTTTCATCATCTTTACCAAGGCGCCTATAATTCAACAACACTAACGTGTGTGTGGATCTTGTGTATTTTGGCCATGTTGTCTACGCGTGTTCACGTTTAAGCCACTGTGGCCTTGCTTTCATGTGTCTCTCATACTGTACACTTCACTTAGGAGCTTTAGAAACAGACCCTGGCATTTTTATTGAAAAAGTGTCCATTCAGAGCCGAGTCTCTGAGCAGTAAAGTCAGCACTCTGCTATCAGAAATAACTCACAGGCTCACATTCAGAGCAAAACCGACAACACTGCAAAGGACATCTGTCTAAGAGGATACTGTCTAAGTGTTTAAGTTTTATACTTCAGCAGGATCTGAGTGCTATTCAACTGTTAGTAAATTACAAAGTGTGTCACGCTGTGTACATTTCATTACAGCCAAAGCAACCCTCTGACGCAGACACTGTTCAGTCGAAATGCAGACATTTTGCTCCTTTGTTTAGCTATACAAACAAACACAAACAGAAGTGTAATAAATATACACAATGCTACTGTGATATACACAAAGATCAGATTAGCTATCACACATTCAAACACACAAAATGTCCAATTTTAAATGTAAAAGAAACGCACAAGTAAACCTACTTAAATACTGCACGTGCAAAGGAAAAATCTCTCGTCCTGGACAATGCGGAAGTAACCCGGAAGTGCTTCAATACGCTTCCTTAGTAGCAACAGTGCGCATGTCCCTGGCAACAACACCAACCACCCGTTAGAAAGCTTTCTCATAAAAATGTTATGTAATATTTTTTTTCCCCCCTGCGATTTAATTTTGTTAAATAATCCTGTTATTTAATCGTCAGAAATACATATGTGCATTTTAACATGGTTTAAAATGTAAAAAAAAAAAAAAAGGTTAAACAATGAATCAGTGATGATGGTGAAATGTATAATTATTATAATTACACCTCATTTAAGTTCTGTAATTAGTGCCTTTATTGGATCTTTGAAAGAGTTTAATAAGTCATTCTTTACATTTTCTGAGCCAGTGAAAAAAACCAAAGCATCTCCTTCTAATCATTTCTACATTTAGTTTGTTTATATATTTAAAAAAAAAAACACCAATTATATAAATATACATGTTTATTGTTTACATATTTTCCACATTTACTGTATGTCAGTGTATACAGGTTTTCACAATGTTCCCATGCTGTAGCTACACACCACTTTCCTAACAGCAACTCCATCATAACATCTATATTCTAAAATTACACAAATCAATCAAAGAACACGTCTTTAACACACTCAGAAACACTCATCTTCATTTTTCATAGTTTCATTTCTGCATCTTTCATTCTAAACTATGAGGCAAAATCAGACAGAAGATCAGCGACATCTCAAGATTTGTATACAAGTGAGACTTAGCGATTTAAACCCGCGCTCAAGGTCAAACGTTATTCTAGCGCAATGATGAACTTTGCGTGAAGCGGACGTGTGCCTCTGAATTTCTACTCTGTTACTCAATATGTAACATCTTACAGTAAAGTCATGCGAACTTCAGAGTGTAACAATCGCGTCTTTCACACGGAGTCTGCGTGTTCTCCCCATGGTTCGGGGGTTTCCTCTGGGTTCTCCGGTTTCCTCCCCCGGTCCAAAGACATGCGCTGTAGGCTGACTGGCATCTCTGATAGTGTCCATAGTGTGTGAATGTGAGTGTGTGTGTGTGTGTGTGTGTGTGTGTGTGTGTGCCCTGCGATGCGTTGGCACCCCATCCAACGTCTCCCCCAGCTTGTGCCCCGAGTCCCCTGGGACAGGCTCCAGGCTCCCCGTGACCCTGTGTAGGATAAGCGCTACAGAGGATGGATGGATAGATGGATGGATGGAAGTCTTTCACACGTGTACACACACAGACACCTCACGTATTGTGTTTCTCACATTTTTCACATGTAGGGCATGTGCTTGTATTGTTCATGTGATTTTCTCACATAAATGTCACATATAACGTTTTCACGTGATCACATATCATTCACATAATGACCGAATGGAATGTTTTCATATCAGTATTTTATTATTTCTGAAGAACGAAGGATGAGAAAATGTGTGTGTGTGTGTGTGTGTGTAATATAAGAAATATATTCAGGTTAAATGCTTGCGCCATAAAGTTTACAATAAATAACCTTAAAACTTCAACTTTGGGAAAATGTTTATATAATAATTGTGTAATGCTACAGGCGGGGAATATTATCTATCATTTTTCACGGCTGTAATCATTTTTTTATGATGTCTTCTAAAGATCATTCTGCAGTCTATTTCAGCTCCTTTATTACAGGAAATTTATTACAGATAATTTATTAAATTCATACAGTATGGAAGATTATTGGAGAGGGGTACACACTGCCCTACACGATATTTTTAAATGTCTAATGCCCCTAGAAATTAAAACCATATATTTTGGATATATACCTCAAGAATGGGTGAAAAGAGATAAATATTTAATGTATATACTGCTGATGGCTAGTAAAAAGACTCTTACTTGGAAACGGTTGTCGCAGGATTTTATTTTCACAAGTCAATAATGATGATGTACAGAAATGTTCGCTCCCTATGTGTACATAGTTTTTCTTTATTTTTTTTGTTCTTTCTTTTTTTTCATGTGTATATTTTTGATAAGTACTATTTTGAGATACATGGTAAACACGAACATGCGATATATACAGTATCTGAAATACATCTGATGGAAATGTTTGCTTGATATTGATATGCTTTTCTGCTCACCACGGTCGTAAAGAGTGATTATTCGAGTTACTGTAGACTTCCTGTCAGCTCACTCGGTGTTTTTTGTTTTTCCCACCATTCTGTGTAAACTCTAGAGAATGTTGTGTGTGAAATTCCCAGGAGATTCGCAGTTTATGAAATACTCCAACCAGCCCATCGGGACAAACAATCACGCCACGATTAAAGTCACAGAGATCACACTTTTCCCCCGTTCTGATGTTTGATGTGAACATTACCTGAAGCTCTTGACCTGGATCTGCATGATCTTTTGCAAGTGTGCTGCTCCCACATGATTGGCTGATTAGATAACTGCATGAAAGTGCAGGTGTACAGGTGTTCCTATTAAAGTGGACGGTGAGTGTATGTATGGAGGTATGTATAGGTGTATGTATTTACTGTATCTGCTTATTGTTTGGGGGGAGAAAAAGAAAGAGAAAATCAGTCTGTGTGCCGTGGTTAGCTTTATTGTCAAAGAGGAGACACTGAAATCAAATAAACCGCACCATGTATTTAGCACAACTGTACTGTATGAACGTAAATGCGTGTGCAACGATTAATTCTGTCCGCGTCAAAAATCCCACCCACCGCGCCCTCCACCCCCATCGTGATATGAGACGGAACAGTCCAGAGTCCAAACGGATGGTCCAAGCCTGCACCATGTACAAATCCGAGGCGGATGGGGGTGGTCCTCGAGGTAAAGCGGTGTGAGGAGAAGAAGAAGAGGCGAAGGTGGGAATGATCTCGTGATCCCTCGGCGGACGAATTAAAACGCTCCAGGGTCCAGGACAAATCTTCAGAAGCTTTATACCAAAGCGTGCAAAAAAGTACACCACTAACATCGCCATTAAACAAACGTGTTTGTCAACAAAAGCACAGACAGCGTTACGATCCTTCGTCTACTTAAAGTGCTACTCATATTCAGTTACTCTTACTATAAAATAAGCCTAGATCTCAACACACTGCTCACAAAATAGTTACAA
>CM041000.1:15337365-15364066 GCA_022985145.1 Pangasius djambal | reverse complement strand
GAAAAAAAGAAAGAAAAAAAAAAAAACACTATTCAACACCAAGGCTGGAAATGAATGAGAATATGCATTAGTACAGCGTCATGTCTTAAAGTGCACAGAAACACGTCCCTGAATAGCAAAAAAAAAAAAAAAAAAAAAAAAAAAAAAAATGATGGCAACAGAAAGTTATGGTTAAATCAAGAAAAAGTTTCACATTTTCTGATTGTCTTCATCCCTGTGTTAGGAATTAAGCAGATTTCTAACAAGTTCACCAACTAACCGAATGAGCCGTTAGAAAATATAAAAAGAAATGCCTTCGTTCTGTCAATATAAATTCCTTTATACTATTAACATCATTATTGACTAACGTGTTATTGGTAAACATATCCCAAATAGTGCTTCGTAGGAAACAGAACAGGCAAAACTGGCTAGTTAATAAATCATTAATACAGTACCGTTACGTCAGAATGATATGAGCTGCTTTCACACTCAGCGTTTTTTTTTTTCTTTCTCTCACCCACGTTTTAAATCAAATCCTTCAGGAATTAAGATGGAGGTATGTGGACGGTTTTTAAATGGCTGTTTTTCCACAGCATTTTTCTTTCTTTATTTTAACGCTCTCACTTTGGGTCAGGGTCCCGGTGAATCCGGAGCTGTGAGATGGGGATACACCCCATACACACACACACACACACACAGTCACACACTCATTCACACCTAGGGGCAATTTATCTTAATCAATCCACCTACTGCCATGTTTTTGGGAGGTTGGAGGAAACCGGAGAACATGGAGGAAACCCATGTGGATATGGGACGAACATGTGAAACCCCACAAAGACAGTCGAACCAGGGTCACTACGCTGCCAGTTATTTTATTTTATTTGAAATTGATTTAATTTTACATTCAACATATTGTCAGTAACCGGTTTTGATTCTGGTCCTGTCTCCGCCCCTTTCCTGTCATTGGTCTGTTACCTAATGTGTGCACCTGTTCGCAGTTCAGCCCTCGATTAGTTTTTCTATATCTGCTCTCCCACACCTGTGTCATGTTTCTCTTTCGACACCCAAAGCACACCAACAAAAAAGTTTGTTTCATAAAATACTGGTGCATTGCGGAGCGTCATCACGGCAACACTGGGCTCGTTGAGTTAAAGCTCACGGACTAGACCACAAAGAACGGATGCGGCTAGTCGGCTCAGATACGCGACAAAGGTTCCTGCTGAATGAAGTGTTCGTAGAGAAATCAAAACGGAGGGAACACTGTGCATTTTGTAAAGCGTGTAGGCGTGATGTAAAGGTCGTGGCGTCTGGTCTTGGACATTAAAATGAGTTTGGCAGGTTTGCTCTCCTGTTCCTTTGTCTCATTTGTACTGATTATGTTCCGTGTTTTCCCGTTTCCCGGTTCTGCGTTTTGATTCTTTGCTCGCGTTTTCGTTTCTCTTCGTGGATTATCTTCATTTGATGCTGCCTGCCTGTTCTCTGACCCCCGCTAATGATCACTGGATTTGCTCTGCTAAACACCACGCTGCTTGCGTCCTGCCTCTCACTCACGCCTTTTACACACACATAGCAATTTACATAAAGACGACAAGTTAATGATAGCAGAAAAAAAAAGGATAAGAACAAGGATAAGAGAAACACAATCTATACACAAGATGTATAAAAGGGGGAAAAAAAAACCCTATTTCATTCAATAGCATTCATAATACTGTCGTAAATGCTTAGGCTTTTCTCGTTATTTTCCTTAAGGTGCTTATTAGTGATGCAAAAAAACAATTTCTCGGTATCGTGAGAAATTTACACTTGCAGTCTTGGGCAAAAGTCTAAAGAAATGCAGTAAAGCAAAGCAAAATACCTTCAGAAATAATTAAACTAAATGTTTTCTTCATATAATATCTACTATACAGAGCAGCAAACAGTAATTAATAAAAAAAAATTCAGTAATATATTACTTTCTTCACTGACACGCAAAAACAAAGACTTTTGCGCAGTGCTGCGTGTGTAAAATATTTCCGCATTAACATTCCCAATGCACTAAAGATCTGAATCTTAATACGAGCAGAATATAGAATATTAATATTTGATTCTCTTGTAAAGAAAATGTGTAAAATATTGACGCACTGATATTGCCAATGTTCTATAATCTGAATCGTAATACGAGAAGAATATACAAGATTAATATTTGATTCTCTTGCAAAAAAAAAATAAATAAATAAAAAATTTGAGACACTGAACAAAAAGATGATGTCTGCTTTCTCAGAACTTGGCTGTTACGCCATTTACGGGGCTCACGTTGTGTAGAGTTTTCAAATGAACTTCTCTGGCTTTGCTCAGGATGAAGGGTAAAATTATTTTCAGGAAAGTGCTGAGTGGCATCACACACCTTTTATCTCCCGACCAATCAGGTCGCAGCTCGGAGGGCAAGCGGGAAAAACAAACATGGAGGATAGCGCTGGGAGAAATAAATAAGTCTAGTTAGTGAGTGAATATGAGGAGCTTTACGATGTGTTCCGCCAGAGATCTTTTCAATGTCGATATTTTAACGTTGGAACGCAACTAGAGATAAATTGTTACTGCTGGGACGTTTATTGGTTTCTGATGTTCCACTTAATAGCTACATACAGTGGTGTAAATCGGTAGTTAGCAATCTGTTCCCAGACTCCCTCAGTATAGATTTACAAGCGTAATTAATTATTATTTATCGGGTTCTCCTCATCATTTACCTTCACGGCTGTAAATCCATATTCAATTGCAGCGTACATAGAAAACATACATAGTGGAAAAAAAACCTATATTAGCAAGTACACTTCATTTAAATGCGGCTGGTTTGGTTGGAATACAATTTACAATCTAGTAGCACACAAATTCCTTCTTCGTAGTTACATCACAACGCAATAATCGTAATATTAACTGGTTAAATAAATGAATAAAACATAAGGGGACATTTTGTGAGTTTCTCCCGTGAATGTATTTGTGATCAAATTTGGAAACTGATATTTTAATTTTAATTATAGCTGTCACTAGATTCAAGTTACTGAGTTGTTGAAGTTTGGATTAAACCCATTCAATTCACCCGAACAGTAATGTAGCTAACAACTAAAAGAGCTCAATGATAAATACAATAACTACAATTTTAAAAAAAATAAACTGCACATGGAGAACGTCTCCCAAGCCAAAGCTCAGACAAGCCGGCTCATCCTAGTAGGACTAAATGTTGAAAAAAATAAATCTAATCTTTATTATTAATAATGATAATACTGGCTAGTTAGCCTCTACGCGTGAGCGCTGGTCAGAGCGTTGTTATGGTTATCGTGTACGTGTTGTGTGAGTCGCTTCAGTGAGAGAGAGAGAGAGAGAGAGAGAGAAAAAAAAAAAGCCAGGTGTGAAAGCAGCCGTATTTTGTCAACATCCAGTGCAACATCACTGCACAGTCCACACGGAAACCATCGCTCAGGTTCAGGTTAACTTATAGAGATTATTACATTATTACAATATCATATGAAAGCACAGCTTAAGTAAATCTATTAGTTTACCCTCTCCACACCGTATGCCCTTTGACCCTGTGACATCACACAGAGTGTGTCTCATCCGGGTGCCGATGCGATTCACCACAGATGCCTTCCTGTGTAGTTCGGGGGAGCCGTGGGAATCTGTGAGACAGGAAAGCAAGTAAAAACAGTGTTCTGTAAAAGTGTGTGAGTGTGTGTGTGTGTGTGTGTGTGAGTAAACTCTGCATCACATATTCACCGTTCCTCCGTTCATGAGCAGGGCCATCTCAGTAGGCTGGTACACGTGGCTTCGGAATTGAGGTGTGGGCCGTATTACTGTAGCGTGGTAACCTCCGGCCTGCATGCCTGTCTCACACACACACACACACACACACACACACACACACACACACACACACACAAAACATAGTAGTCACCCAGTGTCATGTCTGAACCCATTTTAGAGGCCTGGCACTGAACTGGTTATAGGAGGCCAGCGATGAAACAGAAAAAATTAACATTCACGTTATATAACAACGTTTTTAAATTAATTTAATAAACTGTTACTTACACTGAAGCAATAAGCCACGAGAGTATGAGCGTTACAGTGACTTTATCAACAGTGACAACAGATGCAATATGATAAAATCCAGTGCTTAGCAACTAATTGAATTAATTATGAACAACATTCGCCATAAACAATTCTTCCACCATTCAGTGTAGTCTGTAAACAGTAAACCTTGGTTGCTAAGCAACATAGCGGACAAAGATTAGGGTATTCTATACACAGAACAATGGTTTAAGTGTAACTCTTTTTTTTTTTACTGGTATAAACCTGGTTCATTAATACACAATCGATCAAGGATTATACCAGTAAAAAAAAAAGAGTTACACTTAAACCATTGTTCTGTGTATAGAATACCCTAATCTTTGTCCGCTATGTTGCTTAGCAACCAAGGTTTACTGTTAACAATATCACAGGAGTAAGAATGCGGTTATATGGAATATATAAAATTATTTTCCATATTATGACTGAAATGTTACTTACTTAATATTAATTTTTTGTTTATAAAACTGTATGAAAATAATATCGCACTCGTAATCGTGCGGTTATACTGAATATCGTCACGGCTGCGATTTGGGCGTAGGCACGATTGCCGTTCCGATATTCAGTATAACCGCACGATTACGAGTAAGTAACACTTCAGACACAATATGGAAAGTATTTTTTTTTTCTGCAGATGGAGATAGAAAAATAGAAAGATGCAGATGGAAATCCGAAAGAAGCTACACTCACTTTATAGCCCCTCGGCTAGCTAGCTAGCTAGATCACGTAGATTTGTACATTCGCGTTAAAGGTGTTTCAGGTGAAACTAGAACGTCCCTTCTTCCTTTTCTGCTTCATCTGACGAGCTTTCATATTTTAAGTCAGAAGTTTTATTCGTGAAAAATGTATCTAACTGATGATGTTGCTAGCTGTACTGTAGTAACAGATGGACTGCTGGAAGTGGAATTTTACATGATGAACACAGACAAGTGGAACGACACACACAGCGAAACGTCCCAGTGCGGTTATAGGAAACATAAGCACTCTTGAATCACCTCTCATCCATTCACATTAGTAGACCGGAACTAACTGTTGTAGAAAATGTCTTTGAAAGCAGCCAATCAGATTTTAGGACTAGTTTACAGACTCTAGTTTACAGAGCGCTAGCTCTAGCCTAGCTCAGATTTACTAACAGATATTATTTTGCTGCCATCATCAAAATAAAAAATTGCCACTGTTCCCAGAACTTGAGGTGTTCCTCAGGGTTCAGTCCTCAGTCCTCCTCTTTTACATCTTTACATGTTAATCTTATGTCATATTTACTGTTATGATGCAAAGATTTATGTCAGTATGGAATCTACCACTGGTCTGTCTAATATTGTGTATTCCTGATATGCGACTAAAAACTCCAAAAACCCCAAAAAACCAACACTGATAAGTGACATTTTTAATCATTGTCCTCAAGTCCTTAATCTCCAGATGTCTGGACCTTTCATTAACATTATTATTAACATGTTGTGATTATTAAACCCTCACTGTACTGGAGGACCTTTGTATAGTTTGGGCAGAATTTTGTTGGGTGATAATTAGGTTCATATTCAATACTTTGTTTAAGTTTTCATGCCTGATTAAAGCTCCTCTTTGCATCACTTTCACGATTTACAGATTAATAAACAAACGACCAAATTTAGTGAAGGAGCACCGTTGGTATCCAAGTAATCTGGCTTTTGTAATCATCAGGAAAAACATGATGGTAAAGTATTGCTGCTACATTTATATGCTCATGCTTAAATAATGTGAAGTGCACAAACACACAACTTTACCTGCGCTGTGCTCCTCTATGGAAAACGTCTGTCTTTCCGTGTATGCTGCTCTGTGATTGGCTGGCAGCTCATCATCATCGCGGTAACCATGCGAAGACTGTGGTTGTCGTGCATCGTAGTAATCCTGGCCCCCTTCATCGCCCCTCTGACTGGTCGTTCGCAGACACAGGTGGGCTTCTGGGATGGCATGGAAGAGCAGCAGTGCCCATCCTTCCATTACTAACGCTATGGCCAGAGCGGGTTCTTCGCCGTCTGTCTCACTGGTCGTGGTGCTCTTTCCAGCAGCGTTACCGTAGAGGTAAAACCCGAGCCATGCAGCCCAAACAAGGAGGGAGACGAGACAGGAGAGGAAAAGCCAGACACCGTTACAACTCCATCGGCGCCTCTTCTTCCTGGTTGCGTCATCTACGTGCCTCACGCCACACAGAAGGACTCCGAGTGAGACCGTTGTGGATGTGAGCAGCAGTACTAATGCGTAGCCGCACACTAGTGCAAAGTCCAGCGGTGGGTAATCGCAGGCGCTGCGGCCCTCGCGCGCCACCGTCAGCAACAGCCACTCTCCGCTGATGACTCCCTGCACGAGTGCAATGCCGAACGCCAGCGCCGAGAGAGAGCCACCTGACGGGCTGCGTTTCCCCGTTGCAAGCTTCCGTAGCCGCAGTGCCTGCACCAACAGGCACGAGAAACACAGAGCGAAGAGTGAGCTCCACAGCCCGCGACGCAACACACACACTGTCTCACCGCGTCCCACCATGAACGCCAGAGACAGGCAGAACAGACCTACGGTACTCAGCAGCAGCAGCAGGAGAGGTCCTACACCGCTACGCCGCTCTGGCTCAGTCACCATTTTCAGCTTTGAGAGGAGAACGGCGAAAAGAACGAGAGCTGAAACGGCGCCACCACATGCCACGGCCTCTAAAACAACCCCCCACACAGACTCAAGGTCACACAGAAGCCGGTAAGATGGATGGACACCTGAGCCACACCCTTTGGGAGGGGGTGGAGATTCTACAGGAGATGCACCTGCACCGCAGACAAGCAGAGAGACGAGGACGGTGAGGGTGGGAATTATCGCCATGGCTGCAGGAGAGAGAGAAAAAGAGAATGTTTAATACGCAGGTTATTTTCAAGATGTATAACTGAAATGCAGCAAATTGTAGGTTTTGGTTACGTTACAGTTTCTACGACAGCACTGCGATTTTTCAAACCATAAAATCTGTAAATGTAAAGAGGCACAAAGAGCAGAAAACTACCAGTGATTGATAATCCTGTGGGTGAAAACAACTTGAGAACTATGACAATTGTACAAGCAAACAGAAGGACCACGACCCGTCAGATTACATCCAAGTTTATCCCTGTTGTGCAGAACGTCATGTCAGAATGTACCGCTTAGAAAAGGCTGCAACAGTAGAAGACCAAGTCACATGGCCCTGTTGTCAACAAAAAAAAGAACAAAAACTTTCCAGTGAACTCAAAACTGGACCTCTGAAGATAGTAAAAAAGCTTGATTAGATATATCAGGTTCTTTTTTATTTCAAGTTGGTGCAAGCAACCTGTGTCCATGGAGCCATCCTGACTGGTGCCAAGAATACAAGCTGGTGACAGTGTGACTGTGTGGAAAATGTTTTCCTGGCACACATTTGACACTCGGACAGAGTCCCCAATGTGACCTCCTCGAAATAAAATCTCCGGGGTGGGGGATGGATGGCTATGACCTGTCAAGGGGCCTAAAATAACTACTAGTGCCTCTGCTGTGCTGAACCACAAGACACTTCCAGCATAATAATACACCAGGTCACAAGACATGTAGAAGGTTTCAAGAATCTGGTGACAAATTTTCATTGATTCTGTGGCTAGCAGTCCCTGAAACTCAAACCTTTCAAGCACTGGCACTGGGTGGAAATGTTGGTTTGAGGAAGCAATCCGATCTGCAGCAGTGTTCATCTGACATTGGGAATGACAAAACGAGTCTCCTTGACTTGCGTGACAGCTGGCGGCAGACGTGACTGCTCTTCTAGCATCTCCCGAATGTCTGCTTTTCAACACACATCTACTGTTTCGAGATTTGACCAAGATCTGGTCTCCTGGGTGGCACGACAGAAAAGTGCCCTATCAGCTCACGACAGATCGTGAGTTTGAATCTCGATGATGAGTCCAAGAGAACAAAATTGGAGGTGGAAGGAATGGCATTGCTGCATTACTCTCTATTATTATTACAATATATTTTATTTGTTGGTGAATTTCAGAACACTCGAGGACACCTTACAGTACCACAAGACAAACAACCTACAACAAGAGCAACACGGTTAAAAGAGATACACAAATGACGATAGATGAAACAATAATATTAATGAGCTAATTTCAATGAATTGGCTAATTTAAACAAATGTGTTTCTCTCTTGTGTGAGTTTGTGTATCTGGAAGAGGGTAGATAGAGCTTTCATCTGAGTGTTCAGCTGCCTGAAGGAAGCAGGTGTGTGACAGCGTGTGTGGGAATTGGTAAATGACCAAATTGGGAGAAAATTCATGATTGGATCAATGCCGGGTTTTTTTCAGACGGAGGAAGAGGACATTTTTTGGTACTCATCAACACCGATACTGATAGCGAAACGCGTAAACTACTAAGTATTAATCGATCAGGGTCGCAGTCGTGGAACACTTTATGCCCTGTTTATGTTTTGCCGGTTTAAATAGTGGCCCTGAAAAGTGCACACGTGTGTGTTTATGCTCTAAGGCTACTAGGCTCGTTTGTTATAACATTACTGAGTTGATTATAATGAAGTGCGTTCGCTAGCTACATGAGTTAGCTTGGGTGCAGAAGAGTTGCAGTGGAGAAGAGCAGGTTTTCTTCTGCTCCAACGTTTCTGTTCAGCTGTGGGCAAAGTTTTTGTTCTCATTACACCAGATCTGCTCGTTCTGAATCGTTAAGAGCAAGTGTTATTTTCACTTGGCTAGCATAGTCTAAAGGCATTTTCCCCTCGCCAAGCCTGCATTGTGTTTTATCGGGTTAGTAGTACTGTAGGAATGTGCTGTAGGTCCTCGCTCTGCTCGATATTTTCACAGAGCGCAGTTTGCCATCATTAATCGTGAAAAAATCCAGTCCAAATCGCCGGAATTTCATTTCGTCTGTTTATTAGTGAGACAGCGTGCACTAGGATTAATCCACATGGTATCATGTGGTTTCGGATGTTAGTATTGGATGTTGGTATCGGACATTGGTATCAGACGTTGGTATCAGATGCTGGAATCGGACGTTGGTATCGGATTTTGGTATTGGAAGTTGGTATTAGACGTTGATATCAGATGTTGGTATCAGATGCTGGAATCGGATGTTGGTATCGGACGCTGGTATTGGATGGTGGTATCGGACGCTGGTATTGGATGTTGGTATCGGACGCTGGTATTGGATGGTGGTATCGTTGGATGTTGGTATCGGACGCTGGTATTGGAAGTTGGTATCAGACGTTGATATCAGATGTTGGTATCAGATGCTGGAATTGGATGTTGGTATCGGACGCTGGTATTGGATGGTGGTATCTTTGGATGTTGGTATCGGACGTTGGTATTGGATGTTGACATCGGATGCTGGTATTGGATGGTGGTATCGTTGGATGTTGGTATCGGACGTAGGATATTATTTTAAATAAATATCCGATACCACTTACAGTATCGATGCATCCCTAGCTAAAAAAAAAAGGCAATACTGTTCTTCCTCTTGGACTGTCTTGCAGCAGAGACGTCTCTCCTCTAATAAAACTAACAAAAGCCCTTTCTTTCACTGTGCACTAACATTTCTTCTTGTTTATGCGCTGCTGTCCTCCGGGACGGACGGATGATGTCACTCTTTTGTTTTGTCTCGCACTCCAAGAGGCCTCCCGGTCGCGCTAGGACAAACGGGTTTCTATGACAACCGGAGACATGCGTGGGATGCCCGACACGGAAGTGAGGAGTTTATATAAGGAGCGATTACCGTGACAACCGCGCGCGCGCGCACACACACACACACGCACACACACACGGGCGCGCGCACACACACACGAGGCATTGCAGTACAATTGCTTTTGTAATAAACTAACGGTTTAAGACCTCTCTCTCTCTCTCTCTTATTTTCTAAAATATCTGCATCCACATTCAGCATTAAGGTGAGCAGAGAGATGTTAGAGAAACCGTCTTACCTCTAAGGATGAAATTATCCGTGAAAACAGCGAAATTGTCCTCTTATGACGCTGCGCGCGCGCTGTTTACGCACACCGCTTATCCAGGCATCATTCCAGGCAACGATAATCACAACAATATCACAACGATACCACAATAATATAACGCGCTGAGGGCTGTGGGTCGCTGTTCAGTCTCCTCACGCTGATTAAATGTGTCGGAGGGATGGCATGATCCTGTACAGAGCCTGTTTACACACCGAGAGAGAAAAGAAAGAAAGGAAAGGAATAAAATCCTGGTGGAAAAAATCGGTGCGTTTCCAACGTGCCGAGCTCAGAGTCCTTCCTTTTTCCCATCTACACTCGATATCCTGCTCAGAAAAGAGTTAAACCACGATGTCACCTCTCCCTCAGTCGTCAGTGAGGTGTGTGTGCGTGTGTGTGTGTGTGAGAGAGAGAGAGAAAGAGAGAGAGAGAGAGAGAGAGATGTCCGTTTCCCCGGATGTGGCCGGTGCAACTGAGCTTAACGTAAGCTCTCTCCCTCGTGCAAGGGATCCTTAAACTCTCACAAGAACCTTACACACACACACACACACACACACGCATGCATGCACGCACGCACGCGCAATAACACACAATCCCAAGTGTGCTTCCCACGTGAGACGCCCTAAAGTGGATTATGTAATAGAGTTGGCCACTTGTGTGTGTGTGTGTGTGTGTGTGTGTGTGGTCTTGTTAAGCAGTCAGAACTAATCCTCCTGTCTCATTTTCTTTTTTTCCTTCCTTCCTTTTTTTTTCTTTTTTTAAAAAAACCAAAAACATTTATTCTATATTATTTAGTTGCATTAGTTTATGCATTTCACTCCTCTTTTATTGCATTAGTTTATTTTTGTGTATTTGTGTACATTTGTGTAGTGTTATATACTTGTGCGTGCGCCAGATTGAAGGCATGCGTGCCGTCTATCTGCACAATCAAGTGAGAATACACATTAATCATATCATTGTTAATATTTCTAACACGCATTTCCTGTTTACAGTGTGTACGTGTGCGTGTTAAACGCAGCAGGTTATCTGAGGTCAGGCTAGTTGCGATGGTCAGCTGGAAAAAAAAAAAAAAAGACAAAAAAACAAAACAAAAGAAAAAAAAAAAAAAACCCTGTTTAATTCACTGTCACAGCAATTAGCCTGATCAGCAGCCTGGCATTAAGCAGATTATTTACAGTTGGCTGAGGAAAGACACATGTCCGCTGAAAAGTCACACTGGAAACACTGGAATGAACTCTGTGTGTGAAACAGGACTGGGCTGTTGGTGCTGAAAAACGAGAAAGTCCTCCATTTTGGTGCATGGCTTAGAATTTTCTGTGATGGATAGTTTCTTCAGCGTTATGAGTGCCCAGATTTAATCTATCCCAGTCAGGGAAGCAATGGATCCAGAGCTCACACTGGGAACACTGGGAATACAGACTGGATATGAGATCAGTCCATTGAAGGGCACCACACACACACACACACACACACACACACCTAGGGGTTATTTAGTGTAGTCAAATCCACCTACCGGGATGTTTTTGGGAGGAGGGAGGAAACCGCAGAACCCGGAGGAACCCACACAGACACAGGGAGGAGATGCAGAACTCCACACCGAGAGTAACCCGAGCTCAGGATCAAAGCAGGGACCCTGGAGCCGTGAGGCAGCAACGTTCCCTGCTGCGCCACCAGAACGCAGTTCAGCTTATGCATAAAGATTTGGATTTGGTTTGGTGCATTCTACCTTTCTTGCCAACCTGCTGAGACCCGGATAATATTTGG
Source organism: Pangasius djambal (assembly GCA_022985145.1). Lineage (NCBI taxonomy): Eukaryota > Metazoa > Chordata > Actinopteri > Siluriformes > Pangasiidae > Pangasius > Pangasius djambal. The sequence goes on along the minus strand of CM041000.1, from coordinate 15,352,266 downwards.
GTCGATTCCGTAGGATGGATCCGGTCTGGTGTCCTGATGAACGGGCCAAAACCCGTGAGCCGGATATCACTATTCAAGCAATACTGGCCAGCTGCGTCGTTTTTCCCCACTTTTCCTCCGGTCCAGATGTGGGCCACATCCTGTGGATCAGTTCCTCTCACAGATTTTGCCTTTTGCTCTTCTCAGACTATCCGTTTGCATTGAATACTTACTAAATTTAAAACTAAAATTTAAATTGCAGATGTTTTTATAAATAGTGCCGAACTCGACGACAGTAGCTAAATCAGCAGCGGCGCGTGATGATATGAGAAATGAAATCCAGCACTGATTTTTAATATCTAAACCAGTCAAGAGCTGTGTCTGTAATACTAGTGACTGACCAGAGGCAGGAAATGTTCTAATATCCTGGAGGAAGAGAATATATAGCTATACCTCTGAGTCAGCTGAGAGAACGGTACATGCTGTTCAGAAATGGATAAGACTTGTATTGAAATTAGGATGTGTGTAGCTACAATTTCAAACCCTCTAGCTAGAAAGTCAGCGACCTGGCGACGTTTTGTAAGAATGCGGTGGCGTCAGTAAGAGTTACCTGGTAATAAAATGACCCAGGGAATGACACAGAAATCTTTCCTGTGTAGTCAGGTGGTGGTAGGATTGAGCCAGATAATATTATTTCAAACATAAAGACTCCATCTGTCATCAGGAAAGGAGTGGATGTAGAGAAATGCTGACGTTGGGAGACTAAAGAGTGAAAAATAATGTACTAGAAATGGCACCGGTACAGGGTGACAGTTTCATCAGGACGTGTATGCTGGAATATGAAGTACAGGTGTGTTCCTGGGATGGGACAGGATCGGGATTTTGCGCTAAACCCTGATAAAATGGAGGCTGGGTACATGCTAGGACCACAGCTGGGTTCCGAGTTTGCGCAACAATCTCAAAGCTTTGACAACAGTGCCATGTAGTGGACATAGCTGGGTATTACGTGTCACTGACATGCCTAGAGCATTAGTTAATTTACTGTTCTGACACATGCTTTTATCAATGTGTTCCCAGTAATGCCTATTAGATTCATATGTGCCATTAGATTCATAGATAATTATAGTTTCAGGTTAATAATACACTTTACACCAGGGATGTCAGACATTTGGTACTAATCCGGTCGGCCAAATGAATTTAGCACCTGTGTCCTAAATTATAGTCATCATTTAAACTTTAATTGAATCTAAACATTTGGAAAAAGTGACAGTCTCTGTTATTCCACAAGGAGGCAAAAATAGAGCAATAAACTCAGAGCCGCAAACTGAGCTTCTGACAAAATGTGCTATTGATATTTAATTCTTTATTAGCAAGCTAAATAGATAGATAGATAGATAAATAAATAAATAAATAAATAACGCTGCAACCATATCTCTTTCCAAAAGAACCAATTTCAGAGTTTCAATAATTCCAAAAGAACTTCAGTGTTAGTTTTGATTCATGACAGAAAATCCTAGTTCATTTCATTACGTTTTATTTACTCTACAAAATATGGAAAGGTTCGGGTGGGGGGTGAATACTTACGTAAGGACAAAGTGCTTCTGAGGCTGTAGGAGGTGAAATGGATTTCGGATATCTACTGGTTTCACCTCCTACAGCCTCAGAAGCACTTTGCCTGCACAGCTAATGAAGGACTGATGAACTATATACAGCTGTATGCAAAAGTTTGGGCACCCCTGGCCAAATTACATATTTTGTTCATTTTTGAAGTGAAACTATTTAACTATTAACTGTTAACTATTTAACTATTTAAATACATTTTCTGCAAATATTAATGTACAGATACTTTATATTTGACAAACTTAGGAAATAGAAAAAAAATTAAATAGTAATTGTGGCTTGTGCAAAAGTTTGGACACCCTTCGAGTTGTAAAGTCTCAGAACTTAATAGACTCATTAAGCAGGTCGAGAATTGTCATTGGTAATAACAATTCCAGAGCATAATAAATTTTCTGAGTCTTCAAACCTTGTGCTTTGTGCTTTGGGCTCTGAAAATGAAACTAATTAATGCATACAAAGCAGAGGAAGGCTATAAAAGATATCAAAGAGCTTTTAGCTCCCAAATTCCACTGCTGAAGATGTCATAAAAATGGCAGGTAAGGGAAACCCTAGAAGTCAAGGCAAGATCTGGAAGACCCAGAAAACTCTCGGATAGAATTGCCTGTATGCTGGTCAGAAAGACAAAGCAAATCCCCCAAATATGACAGCAAGGAGCTACAGAAAGACTTTAGCGTTGCTTGCACTAATATGATCTGCATGGAAGAGTCATCAGAAGGAAACTTTACTTGCAACCTTATCACAAACATGAACGTCTGAATTATGCAAAGTAATATCTAGATAAGCCAGAGGCATTTTGGAAACAAGGGCTGTTGACTGATGAAGTGAAAAAAAGGAATCCTTTGGCCACAATCTACTCATCAACAGGATGATTCATTATTTTTCTATTAAAATATTAAATATTCTAATAAAATATTCATATAAAAATGTATGCTTCTCTGAACATAGGCCTATCATATTTAATACGTCATTACCCGGTAGTTATCAGTCGTAGAGTTTCTGCATGTCCCTGTTGGCCTTTAAAGTCCCCTAGTGTTATTCATTTCTCAGATGCTTATCTGAATAGTCCTCGGGCAAGGTCTATCACAGCTGCATCAAACCTGCACCAAAAGTAGAGTGCAGAGGAATTAGTCATTCTTTTTTATTCATCTTTTTTCACCATTCTTGACTCCGCTGCCCCTTTTAAAACCAGACAACCCAGGTTTAAATCCCAGCCTTGGCTGAATGATAGTACACAGGCGCCTAGACGAGAAAGCAAGATGCGTAGGACAAGCAGAGCGTAAATGGATGAAAGGCAAACTACAAATATCTTAGGAATTTTTTTCCTGATCTTTTTTTAACGATATGTAACAAGACAGGACATAATGGTACATTCAATGGAAAGTAAAGATCAACAGCGGATTGTCTCAATTTAAACCCTCCCACAATCCCCCCAATCAAAATTCCAAATAATTACAGAACCAATCTTCAAAATAGGGGAAGGAAAAAAAACAAAAACAAGAGTCATTCCTCTCTCCAATAGGTATCACTAGGAGTCAATTATAGCACATCACTACTAGTTATCAGGAGAACAGTGTAAGCCTGTTGAATTCTAAGAAAGGCTTCCAGGTCTTATGAAAAGATTTAAGGGATCCTGAGAGTGAGCACCTTAACTTCTCGAGTCTTATACTGCAAAAAAATTTCCTGGATCCACCTATCGTGTGATGGAGGAGAGATGTTTCCATTTAAGAAGAACGGCTCACCTAGCTACAACGGTACTAAAAGCAATAACCTGGTGTCAAGTCAGGTCTCAAAGTGATGCCAAGGGGGCTGTTTTAAGAGCATTTTTATTGTATAAAAAAACATTTGACCAAAAGTCTGTCAGCTGAGGACACATCCGGAACATGTGAAGATGGTCGGTGGGAGACTGCCTGCAGTGAGTGCAGCCAGTTGGGCATTGGATATATCTTATGAATTTTTAAAGAGCTCACTTGATTCCTTCCAGAAAGCTATAAAAACAGCCAGGGAACGTTATTTCTCAGATATTATTTCCAAAAATAACCACAGACCTAAGAGTTCGTTTAGTACAGTGAACTCAGCAATGAGCCCCTCAGTTTGTCAGAACGTTGAAGCATACAAAAGTAGTCTTTACCCAGTCACACTTGAAGAGAACTAATATCTTTAAACATGGCAGTCTGGTTTTAAAGCCTTCCATAGCACTGAGTCTGCCTTGTTAAAGGTGACCAATGACTTATTACTGGCTGTTGATTCTGGTAACTGCGCTTTTGTTAGATCTCAGTGCTGCGTTTCTCACAGTACATCATGATATACATCATTGCTCACCTCGAATGCATTTTGTCTGCGGGAGGATGTGCTGAGCTGGTTTAGGTCCTACAGACTTTCTCAGTTAACATCAGTAGCTTGTTTTCATCCACTGCTACCGCCGACTGTGGTCTTCCCCAAGGACCTGTATTGGGGCTCCTCCTTTTTTTCATTGTATATGCTCAAATTGCTCAAAAACATAATCTGAAAATATTATATTTCTTTTCATTGTTACGCTGATGACGCGCAGTTCTATTTCCCCTTCAAACCTAATGATCTTTTGCTCACTACAACATCCCAGTGACGATATTAAGACCTGGATGGCTAACAATTTTTTTTTTTCACGTAAATGAAAACAAATCAGAACTTTATCTTGCCAATATAATCTAAATGTGCCAATATTCTGTCAAATAATTTAGAAGTACCGGCACAATATGTTAGACCGCAAGTGAAGAATCTCAGACTGTGTCCTCAGATTTGATCAGCAAATTCCTCTAGTTTTTTTTTTTTTAGTCAACTTAGAACAATTTCTAAAATCAAGCCATTCCTCTCTTTTCAAGTCCTAGAAAAAACAGCTATACATGCTTTTATCCACTCTCATTTAGAGTACTGTAATTCACTTTATCCTGGGATCAACAAGGCATCTGTTGATTGCCTACAGCTGTGAGATTACTCGTTGGCACCAAGAAATGAGACCACATCACTGTGTTGGCTTCCTTGCACTGGCTTCCTTCCACTGGCAGTTTAAAGTTTTATTGTTTGTTTTAAAAGCTCTTAATGGTTTAGCTCCCACCTCGATCTCTGCTCAGCTGTGCCAATACTCTGCTTCCCGTTCTCTAAGGTCATGAATAACAAGACCTTGGTTATCTCCATGAACGAATAACAAAATAACAATGAATAACAAGATGAGCTAAGAGTAATTATTATAAGACTAATAGTAAACTTAACAGTAACAACCACATAAATAAATGACTTTTTATAAAACACCGTAGGAAAATAGCATAGTATTGATGATCAGTAGTGCCAGTAGTCACACCGAAATCAGCTCAAATGAGCAGCATTTATCGGTTATATCTTTAATAACAAAAATGATGAATAACAATGAAGAGATAGCATAAGTTATTACAAGATTAATAAACCGTATGGAAACATCAAAGTTTTTCCCCACATTGCTTGCTTGTATGCCTTTCAGAGATCAGTGTTCACATACATTTCCTTCCAAAAAAGACGAGCCTATGCACTTTACGTGGCTTAAGGCGTGAACGCTCAGATATGGCAGCACACTTGAAAGAGTAGATTTCTTTGGCTTTTCAGTTGAGGCTGCTGCGCTCCGTGGCTCTGCTACACGTAATCTATTCCCCTGTACTATTCAGTAAACATGAGGGCCAATATTTTCCCAATTTAATCTAATTTTCTTACGATAAGTAGGCGTATTCCAGGGTTACGGAGGTGGGACGTACATTATAGGAATGCAGAAACAGAAACCAGACAATCTGAACTGTTAATCAGATGAGTCGTCTGATTTCTCGCCAAACATCTCAGGAATTTTACAAATGTTGTCTGTGATATTAACAAGCACGTTTCCATAAACCTGTAGGTCATGCTGGCGTCCTTGAAGCAGTGCATTTTGTAATAAGTTGTTTTTACTTTTATAATTACATAATAATTATAATAATTATAAACATTTATAATTGTAAAATAATTACATTATTAGGTCCCTAGAGGACTAGTGGTTCGATTCCCAGCTAGGGAACCAACCCCAGCCACTGGGGCTGTGTGCAACAGTGCGCCCTCAGTCCTGATGCCAAGTCCGGATAAAATTGGGGAGCGTTGCGTCAGGAAGGGCATCCGGCGTCAAATACGCGGACCAATACGGTGACCCGTAACGGGAGCAGCCGAGGAACAACTTAAAATTACATTATTACTCAAAACAACTAGTTTTTATGGGCTAAGGTATAAATACGCTAGGCTACCTTTCTTTCTTATTACACCATCGATCGACCTCGTGATATAATGCGTTACTCAACTCTATTAATCGATGCTAATAATCCTTCCCAAGCTGTGGACTGATTAGATATTAGATATTAGATATTCTCAGGTCCAATATCATAACCAGCCATTACTGATCATTACTGACTCAGAGCTTTCAAACTGGTTTAAAAAAATCTTGTTTCAGTAAACATTGTTGCTGCGATAGCTGCTGATTGTTGGTGATGGTGTCACTGCAAAGGGAGTGGCATTAATTTTATCATATGTTCCTTTAATCCTTCCCTCTCTCTCTCTCTCTCTCTCTCTCTCTCTTTGCTTTGTAATAATGGGGGTGTTGTCTGTAATCTGATTTAGTCGGGCAGTAACACTCAGAGAGGATCGACACTGAGGTAGGTTTTTGTGTTATAAAACCGTAAGTGAACTTAAGTGGGAGTAAAGAAAGAGGCAGCCTTAATTCATTGCATTAGGAGTAAAAGTATTTAATTACGTTGCAGTTTAATTAAAAGAGATGATGTGTGCCATTTTTATTTGATGTCATTTCCGAATAGCTGACTTGTTTGAGAGTTTGCACAAATGCACCCGCAGTATCCAACTGCAGTAAGTAGAAATGAAACCTGATTATCATTTATCAAACTGATTTTTACAAAAATTAATAATCATTTAAAAAATAAATAACAAAAAAAAAAAAGAATTTTTATTTACTGGGTCATAAAGGACAAAATAGGAAAGACATAATAGTGCAAAAATAAATAATGAATAAAAATACAAATCAAATACAAAAGTATAATAATAAGCAAGAGGATATTTATATAAACTGTCTTATGTTCTGATATTATTCTTACTAAACCTAATGAAATGAATGTGATGAGACAAATTTTGTTATCTGAGCAGATGCTTATTTTGCTTGTGAAGCTTCTTCTTGTGGGTTTCCACGTAAAATGTGGAAGAATTGTTGCGTGGAAGTGTAGCGTAGTGTTTACTTCTGTTCCTACAGTTCGATGCCATACACACGGACTCAGCTTTATCTTCACAACCTGCAGGTTTACATTCCTGTACCCCTAGTACTCTCTGTCTCTGTGCTGTCTCTCTCTCTCTCTCTCACACACACACACACACACACACACACACACACTGTCAACACAAGATGTGCAACTGTTCTATCATTCATCAATCAACTTGTTTAACCTCACCAGCTCGTCCAACCTCATAACACTGCCTTGTGGGGCTTGGAAGCTGACAAAGTATTTGAATATAAAATTGAATGATAAACATATCGCATTTAATAAAATTCTTTTTTTTTTCTTTCTGTGGTGTATTTATCATTTGTGCCAATGGTTTTGATCTTGGGGCAGGATTTGCCTTTAGTGCTGTGCGTTTCATTTGAAATTACTCGCTATGGTTTTCAGTAATCTAAAAAATTCGAATCTCAATACTCAATAAAAATACAGATTTTATGTAAATTCGATCAAAGGTGAAACATCCGGGACTCCCAGGGAAAAGTAGACGCTTTCAGAGCAGTCGAGCAAATTTTTTTATGTACTACTCTGTGGAGGCGGGGGCATGGTCGAGCGCTGGTTTGCGAATGGAGGGCGGAGCCGGGAAAAGGGAGTGGCAAGGCTCTACACCTGTGCAGGATTGCTCTAACATGTGTTCTGTGTTTCAGTGAGGGGCAGCAAGGTTAAAGCTAAGAGAGCCGAGAGAGCTGAGCAGCGCAGAGCTGTGTGTGTGTGTGTGTGTGTGTCTGCGTAGTGAAATAGTATAGCTGAAAAGTGAAAAGAAACAATAAAGAACGCGTTTGAGTTGTCCCAAGCCTGCCCCTCATCTCCTTATTTCCAGCCCAATGCAGGAAAGTGTCACATACTCAAATAACAGGTCTTGTGCACTCGTTGATGTTAAACACTGGACTCCCAGTGTGAATATTTAGGTAACCTTCCAGCTAGTTAATCCATGCTAACTGTAACTTGCTGGCAATTGTTCGCAGCTCCAGGTAGCTGGTTAATAGGAATGTAGTTATTTCATTAGAGCAAAGACTTTAGATGCTCTGACCTCTTTACAGTTCTTCCATTTTGGCCCCAACTCCCCCTCCCCGTCTCTTCACTTCACTTCATGGACGTGAGCATGGCAGACAAGTGTGATCAGCTAGCACCAGAGTTCGACCACTCTGAAAGCATCAGCTCTTTCCTGGGAATCCTGGGAGAGTCACCACTGGCCAAATTAACATGTAATCTGTATTTTTGAGGGTTTTTTTTTTGAGTATTTAGGGCTCAGAATCTTTTTTCTCAAGCTAGTTTTGAATTACATGTTTTTTGTTTTTTTTTTTAAGGAAAATGTTACCGCTAGCAAGTTCTCAAAAAAAACATATAAATTTATTAAATGCTCCACAAGAAAAAATTATGTTAATGTGAAGTGTTTATAATTAAAATAAATAAAATTCAAACACTTTTGTCAGATTCCAAGCTGCATATTCATTCCCCACTGAGTCACACCGAGATTTTCAGTGTTTCAGTTTTTTTTTCTCCCTTTTTCCCATATTTTTCCACAGGTGTATCAGTATCAGTACATTTTAGCCAGCAACTTTGTTACCACACATCATGGCTTACATAATCAATCAGCCTGCACCTTCGCCTATGATCATCGAAGAACCTTCACCTACTGTAATATTCCAGCCTGCACCTCCACCTGTGATCATCGAAGAACCTTCACCACCTGTGATATTCCAGCGTGCACCCTCGCCTATGATCATCGAAGAACATTCACCTCCTGTGATATTCCAGCGTGCACCCTCGCCTATGATCATCGAAGAACATTCACCTACTGTAATATTCCAGCCTGCACCTCCGCCTGTGATCATCGAAGAACCTTCACCTCCTGTGATAGTCCAGCCTGCACCTCCACCTGTGATCATTGAAGAACCTTCACCACCTGTGATAGTCCAGCCTGCACCAGCTGTGTTCTCGCCTCAGCCAGCTGTAGCAGTGGTCCAGCCTTCTGGTCCTCTGGGTAAGATTTCTACACAATTTCCACACAAACACAACAGACTGACCGACCAAAAACACAACGCAGTGACCGACCAAAAACACAACACACTGACCGACCAAAAACACAACACACTGACCGACCGAAAACACAACACAGTGACCGACCGAAAACACAACACACTGACCGACCAAAAACACAACACACTGACCGACCGAAAACACAACACAGTGACCGACCGAAAACACAACGCACTGACCGACCGAAAACACAACACACTGACCGACCAAAAACACAACGCAGTGACCGACCGAAAACACAACACAGTGACCGACCGAAAACACAACACAGTGACCGACCAAAAACACAACGCACTGACCGACCAAAAACACAACGCAGTGACCGACCAAAAACACAACGCAGTGACCGACCGAAAACACAACACAGTGACCGACCAAAAACACAACGCAGTGACCGACCGAAAACACAACACAGTGACCGACCGAAAACACAACACAGTGACCGACCAAAAACACAACGCACTGACCGACCAAAAACACAACGCACTGACCGACCAAAAACACAACGCACTGACCGACCGAAAACACAAATGTGAAAACTCAAAAAGCACTGGCGTGGCCTCTGTGTCTGTAAGTTTTAGTGAAGGAGGAGTGGCCTCTATGTGTGTCAGTCTCAGCGAAGGAGGCGTAGCCTCTATGTCTGTCAGTCTCAGCGAAGGAGGCGTGGCCTCTATGTCTGTCAGTCTCAGCGAAGGAGGCGTGGCCTCTATGTCTGTCAGTCTCAGCGAAGGAGGCGTGGCCTCTATGTGTGTCAGTCTTAGTGAAGAAGATGTGGCCTCTTGTTTCTCAGTCTCAGCGAAGGAGGCGTGGCCTCTGTGTCTGTCAGTCTTAGTGAAGAAGACGTGGCCTCTATGTCTGTCAGTCTCAGCGAAGGAGGCGTGGCCTCTATGTCTGTCAGTCTCAGCGAAGGAGGCGTGGCCTCTATGTCTGTCAGTCTTAGTGAAGAGGTGGGGCCTATGTGTCTGTCAGTTCTAGTCACTCCTCCAGGTTTGAGTGTTGTGTTGAATGACTGGCTGCTTTGCATGGATCTTTACAACTTCAGACTGAAGGTCACATATCGAGACCTACATTTTCATCAGATCGGCTTAAAGGGAGAGATACACACTCCCTAGATTATGAGTTAGAAAAATAAGAATGTTAAAATGCCTGTTCACTCTGGTAATTGAACACTTGAACTCTAAAGTGAGAATTTTTCAGCTTTGTGACTCAGTATTGTATTTGCAATAATGTCATTTTGTGATTAATGGAATTTGGTTTGTCATAAAAACTTTGCTTAATGGTGTCAGTAATGTGTGTGTGTGTGTGTGTGTGTGTGTGTGTGTGTGATTGCAGTGATGCAGGCTCCTATGAAATCCGTACCCGCATCAACGAGGTGTAGTTTCTGCCAGCAGCAGATTGTCACAATGGCTCAACCCATTACTGGACTCCTCACCTGGGTGGTTTTCGGGACGCTCTTCTTCCTCTGGTGAGATCTCACACACTCGCACACGAACTCACTCATAGCTAACACACACCACTTTACACTTCCTTTGCTGTCTCTCTGCAGCATATGGCCATTCTGCCTGATTCCTTTTTTTGTGGATTCCTGCAAGGACATCGAACACACCTGCCCCAACTGCAAAAATGTCATCTACATCTACAAACGGATGTGAGTCGATTCACACAGGAGAACCTGGAGAACCTGGAGAACATCATAAACCCAAATAAAGGCTGTAGAAATATGTAATATAAGAATATGGCATTTTTAAATTCCAGAAACATGATTTTTTTTTCCTGTTTCTGAGTTGTTGAAATCATTTTGTTTGTCTTCTCTACATGTTCTCATTTGTGGAAAATGTAAATATTTTGAAACACAGTTCTCTGTATCTCCCAGTAGTCAGTAAATGAACTTTACTTTGCTGTTCAGACTTGAGATTTGAGTCAGAAATCATAATATCATCTAATAGTGTGTTCGGGAAAGAGGTGAAATTTGATGAATTATTTTCAGCGAAGTTTAAAATGTAGTCTGCGTGGTCATTTAGGAGGACCATCCAGTATAACACATGATCTTTACGGTAGAGGTGTGCTAGAGTGGGCGTGGACGTAAGGCTGCCAATCTTTTTTTTTGCATCAACCAATTGAGCAGCGGCTTATAATCATCAATGCCATGTTTAGACAAAGCTTCCGCCCAGTTACCAACTTTTCTTGAGGCATATCAAGACATAGCATTCCTTTACTTTAATGAACAAAGAGATCAGGTAATTATTTATTACACTAATCAACATTCTCTGCATAGACATTAGTCTTGCTCCAAAATAACGGGATGCTTATGAAAATGTTGCATTTATAGCTCAATTCTAAAAGACATTTGATGTTTAGTAAGAGCAGTGGCTGTTGCATTATATGATGGATACATGTACAGGAATTACAGACTCCTGACAGTTGTGAAGCAATTGCACACATTCACAGACGTGTAAATTGGTCACACTGAATGATGCACTGTCTATGGCAGAGTGGTTTTTGACATTGTTAGAAGACCACGCCAACCAACGAATAAGGCGAGAACATTGTTAGAGACCACAAAGATTTCCTTGCCAACGATGATTCCATTTTTCAATTCAATCCAGTTTTATTTGTATAGCGCTTTTAACAATGGACATTGTCTCAAAGCAGCTTTACAGAACATAAGAAACAGAAAAACATGCAAACAAACAAAACATGCAACAGTCCTAGATGTTAGACAAAATTATCCCTAGTGAGTGAGCCTGAGTCGACTGAGGCGACTGTGGCGAGGAAAAACTCCCTTAGATGATATGAGGAAGAAACCTTGAGAGGAACCAGACTCAAAAGGGAACCCATCCTCATTTGGATGATGACTGGCCAATTTAGATTTCCAAGAACCATTCTCTTGGAACTATATGCTGAGCTGGCCCCAGGTTCAAATTAGGCAATTACCCACTTACAGGTCTTAACAACCATTGGATTCCTGGCAACCAGTTTCTTGCAGAGAGAATCAGCTAACAGATCAGGGAAATCCCAGCCATCCTTAAGCTCCCTCCTGCCAGCCATATTTATTGGGAATAGCTGAGACAAGTGCAATGTTTTTTTTTTTTTTTTTTTTTTTTTTTTAACAAGCTCTTAAATTGTAATTGATATTTTGGCATTTTATTTCTTTTAGCTCAGCAATAAATAGGACCGCTCACATTGAAATATTTATGAGGAAATGTGCCTTGCTTATTTATGGATCTTTGTGGGCGGTAACCAGGTGGGAGAAGAGGCTTTTTCACCGGCGCACGTTTTCAAGAAGATTGTGATTTCCAAAGCAGAAACAGTGTGGAGATGTGCGTACTCGAGGTTTCATAAATTGATTTTTTTCATAAACTGATTTTTTTTTGCACATGCCGTTTAGTTTTCGTGTGCACACACACTTTCACTATGGAATCCACACGAGGTTTTATAAATGATAAGATATGCCGAATTTCAAACCCGCTAGCTAGAAAAAATGAGTCATGATCAGAGACCGGATGAGGTATGTAATGGGGTGACAGCAGCAGTTTTGAGATCATTAGCAATTACATTGCAGGAAAATGACACGGGGAAGAGATCTTTCCTCAGAAGCCTGGTGGTGGTAGGATTGAGCTGAAATTGTTTGAAATGTATTCCAGATACAGAGACTCACTCAATGGACAGTGAAGGAGAGAATGGTGCTGATCAATGCTGATGTTGATTCTATTTTTTTGAGAGACTAAATGAGTTTGCTAATGGTTTTGAGTTTACCAGGAGTCCATTCATTTCAAAGGAAAATTACAATGAAGTGACATTGACACCTTTCACTAAATGATGGTCACGAACAAACAAAGGGTAAAATAATCAGTGGAATGACTTTAAAATGTAAATGTATTTAAATGTAAAAAAAAATAATGTAGTAGTGTAATAAATGGCACCATTACAGTGTGACGATTTGATCAGGACATGAAGTACAGGTGTGCTCCTGGGACACGAGTGGGATTTGGACTGAACCCTGATTATATGGAACCTGAGTGCTTGCTTTGTTCAAAACTGCTTTCTGAGCTTTTGAAACAATCTCAATGGTTTGACAACAGTGCCATGTGTTGGACAGAACTGGATATGAATCGTTATTGACATGGCTAGACAGATAGATCACTAGAGAGATGGATGATTTTATTAATTCAATTAAATTCAATTCAGTTCTGTTTGTACAGTGCTCTTAACAATGGGCATCATCACAAAGCAGCTTTACAGAAATAAATACATTCAAATGAAATTAAACCAAAATAAATTGTAAATATGTAAATTTATGCCTAATGAGCGAGCCAGGGACGGCGGTGGTGAGGAAAAACTCCCTGTTATGATATGAGGAAGAAACCTTGAGAGGAGCCAGACTCCAAAAAATTACTCATTAATTCCTGCTTAGTTCCTGCATAGTTACTTCGCTACTTAGAGTTTGTTACATAGTTACCTGAGTTGTTGAACAGTATTGTAAAGTTTTACCCTTTTTGATTCAAATTTTTTTTAGTTGAATGAAAGTGTTATAAGTTTAATGTTTGTTTGGTTTTTGGAGGAAACACAGTATGGAGCCAACTGAGCATTACAAACCTGAACGAATAAAAGCAATACTTTTATTGTGCTTTCAAGGAGACCTTGGGATGTAATGCATTGCTCAACTGCAATCATTTCATTACTGAGCTGTTGATAGATATTAGATTTCTATCACTGATAATTAAAATATTAAATACAGCCACAAGCAGTGATCTGCAGGAGACAAGAACCCGTTGCAGATAGAGCCCATTAGCGGCTAGTTCTTAAAACTAAAGCAACCACAGATGCTAACACTGTGAAGTGCATGCGGAGAGCTGATTGCCTGATGGCAGCCATGTTTTTGAAGTAACCCGGTCAACAATAGAAATCCACTCACAGATTAGCACAATGATACATTAAGTTTCAGCTTGATCAGACTCAGGATGTCTGAGAAAAAGTAATTTGAACCTAACCCCACCCTCCATGAATGATCATGCCCCCTAATAATTATTATTAATATGGAAATCTGAGTACGGTATGAACCGGGAATTGGGTAAGGCTCCCTAATTTGTAGCTCAGGAACTCTGTTAATTATGCTGTGACGGTCTCAGCTAGGTTTCAGTAGACAGTGCTGCTGTGATAGTTCCTGAACACTGCAAAGGGAGTGGCATTAATTTCACCATATGTCCCTTTAGTTCCTCTTTCTCTTTTTCAGTGTAATAACGAGGTGTCTTCTGTAATCTTATTTAGTCAGGCCATATCACTCAGAAAGGATTGACACAGAGCACAAAGGTAGGTTTGTTTGTGTGTGTGTATGTGTGTGTGTCTTTGTATGTAAGTTTGAAGAAGGCAAGAACACTAAAAAAGTTTTTTTTTGTTAAAAATGTATTGCTAAAAAAAGTAAAAAAAAAAAAAGCAGTAAACAAAGTGCCAGTGTTAATTAATTCTACTGGAAGTGAAGTAATTAAGAACATTGCACAAAGAGATGATGTGTGCCATTTTTATGCCATTTTAAACCATTTTTAATATTTAATGAATAAAAAAAAACATTTGGGTGTTTGCAGGCAAAGTAAAATCATAAAAACTTTACTGATCAATTATTAAACCATTATCAAACTGATTTTTTATATATATTTACACTGCCCTCCAAAGGTTTGGAAACGCCTGAACAAAATAGGGTTTTTGGGCAATATCAGCATAAATCCTCTTTAGTTAGTGACCATTTTGCATTGATAATAAGAAACAACACAAACTATGAAAACATATTTTATTAAATAAAAAGTTTATGAACATAAACATGAACATAACATAGAAAAATACTCAAATTTTGAATTCATCAAAGAAATCCCCATTAGCAGCTATTACAGCTCTACATACTCTAGGCATCCGAGCCGGTGTCTTGTCTATCATGGAGTGGCCTGCCCAATCACCTGACCTTAAC
>CM041000.1:15313986-15329526 GCA_022985145.1 Pangasius djambal | reverse complement strand
TGGAAGAATGGTCAAAAATTCCTATAAACACACTCCTCAACCTTGTGGACAGCCTTCCCAGAAGAGTTGAAGCTGTAATAGCTGCAAAAGGTGGACCGACATCATATTGAACCCTATGGGTTAGGAATGGGATGGCACTTAAGTTCATATGTGAGTCAAGGCAGGTGACCGAATACTTTTGGTAATATAGTGTATATGTCTTCTTTCTTTCCTGACTTCCTTCCTTCCTTCCTTCCTTCCTTCCTTCTACCCTTTTGTTTTCAATCAAATGGCCATCCTGTTCTTACTGTTTATTTTTGGCCGGCAAACAATAATGATGGTAAATTGTACGGTATGGTACAGTACGGTATTAATTCCATTTTCTGTCAAACATTTATTCAGCCTTTGTGGAGCTGAGTGAATTACCACCTACCTAATTTCAGCTATCCTGTGAACAAGAGAGTAAACATGAGAACATCCCTGAGCAGAGGATGAACTTTATCAGCCAAGAAGAAGATTATGGATCTGAGCAGCTGACCAAAACCATTGGCGAGCCTACAGGATACGACTCAAGGACCCTCAACAATAAATCTAATAACTTAAGACCAAAAGGGGGACACTCACTCAGCAGGCCCCAAGAAAGAACCAACAGGGAGTCCCCATGGAATGAGACCTTTGTTCTGGGAACACAAAGATCCTATTGCTCTCACCACCATTCACACATTCCACAGAGCCCAAAATTAGGTGCGAAATTATGTGATCATAAAGACAATGGACAGAGTAAAATATGGGCGGAGAGCATCACTATACACTGCCCTGAAGTCATGCTGATTAGAGCGGACACTTTGGGGTCAGCCCAGCTAGACAGAGTTAAAACCCTCAGACATAAAGGAAACTCTGAAAAAGGTCTCTTTTAACATCTTCAGAGTTCTCAAGAGAGTCTCCATTCACATCTGGAGAGAGTCTCATCCACCAATGTCTCGAAGGAGTCTCTACCAATGGCACCAGAAGCTCTCTTCAGTCAATGTCTGCAGGAGTGTTTTCCAACAACATCAGGAGTTCTCGTCAACCAAGAGCTTCAGAAATTCTCACCCCTCGACATCACAAGGAAATCATGCTCGCTCTGAGGCTCCGCATACAGACTAGTTCCTGCAAAGCCTCCAGGTCCTGCCTCTGCACAGCTGTGAACCAGTCATCAAAGTTTTGCAACCCTACAAGACTCCGCCAGGTTCGCTCCTCACTCTGTTTTTCATCCTTGTTGGTCTTCCTAGACGCTACTTAAGGCCACCCAGAACGCAGACCAATCAACATCGCCGGGAAACCCCTCCAAACAACGATGCAATGAGGGAATCCCTGGCAACACACACTCAAGTATAGTACCTCCAGAGTCTAGCTGAACTGGTGCATTTAATACAAAGTTTAAAGCCTTTCTAAATGAAGCAAAGGTTAAATTAAACTGATAAATTGATGGTTCGTTCAGGTCATGGTCTGAGAAAATGCTAGAAACTTGGGATTTCATTCATTCTCTGTTTAAAGCCATTTTCATCTGTTTGTGTGTGTGTGTATGCGTGAGTGTGTGCGTGTGTTTATGTGTTAGATTAGTTTCTGTGTCTTGGAATAGTAACAAAGTCTCGTCTGATTTTACAGGCAAGTGTCCGATGGCCACGGAGGTAATACCCCATGCATAATTAATAAATATACTAATTTCAACTTATCGCTGGACGAAAAGTTGTCAGCTGTTAAAATATCACGTTTGCACAATTTCCCCTTCTGAGACGATCTGTTAATCTCCTACATATTTTGGTGGAGAATACAGGTAGCTTAACCTAAACAGCTATTTCCTACACGTGAAAGGGTAACTTAAAATACACATTTGACTTCTTTTCCATTAACTAACGTGAGAATGGGGGGATTAATAATGTACTGCAGCCAGCCACTAGAGGGCCTCAGAGACATTTTGAGATCTCTGTTATGATTCCCACCCATGTATACACTCATTAAAAAGGAATAAGTCCAAAATCTAATTTTCACACTAGGACTTGGTTCACATAAAACTCTTTGCTGTGGTGCCACCATTAGGTGCCATCAGTAGCAGGAGGGCGAACCACATACTGACCAAGTTTAATCTCTGTACCATCTACAGTTTGGTGTGCATTATCAGTTTTAGCAGAGAAAAATAATAATATGAAGACAAAGACGAAGAAAAATCCTCACGAAAGCAAAAGGGTTCTAAGTATTAGGTGCTTGGCCCCCTAATAGTTATCATTAATATGGAAATCTGAGTACGGTATGAACTGGGAGTTGGGTAAGGCTCTGTAATTACTCATGTAGCTCAGGAACTCTGTTAAATATGTTGTGATGGTCTCAGCTAAAAAAAAAAAAATCAAGTTTCAGTAGACAGTGTTGCTGGGATAGTTCCTGATCACTGCAAAAGGAGTGGCAGTAATTTCACAATATGTCCCTTTAGTTCTTCCTTCACTTTCTCTTTGTAATAACGAGGTATCAGCTGTAATCTGATTTAGTCAGCCCGCATCACTCAGAAAGGATTGACACAGAGCACAAAGGTAGGGTTTGTGTCTGTGTGTGTGTGTGTGTGTGTGTGTGTGTGTAGGTTTGAAGAAGGTAACATACTACATGCAAAAATAATAAAAAAAAGTTTTGTTTTTTTTTGTTAAAACTCTATTGATAAAAACTGTACAGAAATGAGTAAAGAAAGTACTGGCATTAATTAATTCTATTGGAGGGGAAGTAATAAATAAAACTGCAAAAGAGATGATGTGTGCCATTTTTATGCCATTTTTAATATTTTCTGAATAACTCCAAGAAACTAGCATTTAAGAGTCTGAAGATTGCACCTGCAACATAGTGAGAAGAAATTAAATGTAAATAGATAAAGAAATAAATCATTATTAAACCTTTAATGATCAATTATTAAACCATTATCAAACTGTATTCTATATGCTAGAATACTTTTTGCTCATAAGCACCATTCAAAGAAACCAAAGCACAAAATAAGAATAGAAAAATGTATAAAACATAATTTTATAATTCAAATATATATATAAAGGTGATTGTCATGTGCACTCGAGGCTCACACACAGGCCATATTTGTTATTTGAGCAGGTGTTTTTATTTTGTAGGACGTTTCTTTAAGTGCTTTCTTTAAGTGTATAAATATATTGTAAATTGTGTGTGTCGAACAAATGCATACTTTGTGTACTTCTGTTCATACAGTTAGATGCTGTATACACTGACTCAGCTTTGTGTTCACAACCGGCAGGTTTACATTCCTGCCCTAGGACTCGTTCTCTCTTCTCTCTCTTTATCTCTTTCTCTCTTACCCACCCCCATCCCCACACACATTGTTAGTTGTGAATTGTTCTGTAAATTTATTAATCAACTCATTAGAGCATCTAACCATTCAGCACCGGGTCACACCTGGGTTTGAATTTCAGTGTCTCTTTTTTCCCCATGTTTTTCCACAGGTGCATCAGAATAAGTGCACGTTAGTCACCACCTCTGCTTCATCATGGCTTATGTAATCAATCAGGCTGCACCTCCAGCTGTGGTCATCGAACAACCTCCACCTCCTGTAATAGTCCAGGCTGCACCTCCTCCTGTTTTCATCGAACAACCTCCACCTCCTGTAATAGTCCAGGCTGCACCTCCACCAGCTATCATCCAGGCTCAGCCAGCTGTAGCAGTGGTCCAGCCTCCTGGTCCTGTGGGTAAGATTTCTAAAATTCTTCAGCTCCAGGCTGTTGTAATTTACAGTGGCCTGTAAGTGCAACACAAACACACTGGCAAACCAAAAACCTGTAAACAAAAATGCAACAGCAAAACCCAAAACTCGACAGCAAAAATATGCCAGCAAAACAAAAACCAGTCTGATAAATGTGAAAATGCAAGAGCAAATTCAGAAACACATCAATAGCATTTGCCCAAATAAACACAGCGCTGAGTTTACGCACTCGCTTCCTGCCTCATCTCACGTTACAGCAACAGCAAAACAATAACACGACATTAAACTCACAAATTCAAGAACATATTAACATTAACTCAAAATGGAAAGGGTGGGGCTTTATTGAATATCACATGCTCTAATAATTAAAAAAAAATAAACGTGTATGTGTGTGTGTATATGATTGCAGTGATGCAGGCTCCTATGAAATCCGTACCTGCACCAACGAGGTGTAGTTTCTGCCAGCAGCAGATTGTCACAATGACTCGACCCGTCATTGGACTCCTCACCTGGGTGGTTTTTGGGACGCTCTTCTTCTTACTGTAAGAGATCTCACACTCTCTCACTTGCTCTCTCACACAGCTAACACACAAACACACACTGCTTTGCACTTCCTTTGCTGTCTCTCTGCAGCATATGGCCATTCTGCCTTATTCCTTTCTTCATAAAGTCCTGCAAGGACATTGAACACACCTGCCCCAGCTGCAGGAATGTCATCTACATTCACAAACAGATGTGAGACGTTTCACACAGGAGAACCTGGAGAACATCATTAACCCAAATGAAGGCTGTAGAAGAATTAATAATCTTGTTTTTTTCTTAATATATAATTAAGAATATATAATGTAATTAGTTATGCCATTAAAAATAGTATTCAAAGACTTTTTTTGGCTCTCCTTCTATATATATCTGCTTCTAGAGTTGCTGAAATCACTGTTCTTTACATGTTATCATTTGTAAAAACTATTAATATTCCAAAGCAAATTTCTCTGTAAACCTTGCAATAATCAGATGTTTAACATTAAACTGCTATTCAGAAGAAATGAGTCAAAAATTTTAATATCTGCAATGATGGCCTTCAAGAAAAAGGTGAACTGATTGATTAATTATTTTAGTGAAATTTAATTTGCAGCCTGTGTGGTCTTTTATGAGGATTTAATGAAGGGAGAGGTGTGCTAGAGTGGGCGGGTATATAACTGCCAAGGCTGGGGAAGGGGGAGGGGTTGGTGTTACAGGGCTGGCAGTCGTAGGGGGGTCTGTCAATCATTTTGTGCATAAACCAATTAAGTAACAGCTTTTGCTCATCAATGATACTGATTAGAACAAGCTATCCATCATTTTGTTTTTCAACCTAAAGTTTAGATTACGTTTCCAACCAATTAGTGAATATAACAAATGTCATAGACGGACAAGGAGGAGGCGGGAACCGAGTGAATGTAAAAGCAACATTTAATGATAAACAACGTAAACATAACATAAACCACAAACACATGACAGGCGTGCATCTCTCCCTACCCCTTGTCTCCAGCTGCTCCTTTATCCCTCTCTCCCACTGATTAGCCAACTCAGTGCCAGGCATGCGTCCTCACAGCCTGGCCCCCTCTCCTCCTCATCACACTCCTCCGTGAGCAAAGAAAGAGGAGAGAAGAGAGGAGGAAGAAGGGAGAGAGAAGGAGTGAGCAGTAGAGACATTAAGAGGGTGAGAGAGGAGAGAGAAAAAAGAAAAAACTGGTTCCTCGATCCCCAGACATGCTGTCATCTGGTCCTTGGCCAGCCTGGAAGCGATTCCTTTGACACCAGGGGCTGGGCATCCTGGAGGATGGCTACGGCTCCTCCCCTTTTCAGCCGGACGGCAACGACTCCTCTGTCCTCTGGCAACCGCTCAAGCACCACACTTCCTCGGCGCCGTGATCATCCTGCAGTGGCAAGGGCTCTCCGAGAGCACGTCCCTCCTCCTTCCTGGGTTTCAGCACCAATGTAACAAACGCCAAAGACGGGCAAGGAGGAGGCGGGAACCAAGTGAATGTAAACACAACGTTTAATCATAAACATAACATAAACCACAAACACATGACACACGTGCATCTCTCTCAACCCCCTCGGTGTCTCCAGCCGCTCCTTTATCCCTCTCTCCCACTGATTAGCCAACTCAGTGCCAGGCGTGTGTCCTCACAGCCTGGCCCCTCCCTAAAAAATAAATAAAAATTTGTCAAGTCCAAGACCTGGCCTAGCTGAGATCAAGTCAAGAAGTTAAGGGAGTCAAGGCCAAATGAAAGTGAGACCGAGTCAAGATCAAGATTGAAAAAACTATCAAATCCTTTTTGAGGCCATGACTTTACTTCAGGTGTTGGTTCCTAGAAAAAGGAATTACTTCCTGTCAAACTCTGTGAATGCAAAAAGTAAAGACAACAAAAAAAGTAAAGATATGTATTGATTTCATCGGCTGTGAAATATTTCCTTCCTTGGTGTAGTAATAACATACAAACAATGTTTTACTGACATTTTGTCATGTAATGGAGACTCAGACAGATGCAGTTGCAGGTAAGACAGCTTTAATAAAAGTCTAAGCAAGCAATCCTATACATTAAGCAGGGTCAAAATCAGAACACAGGCTTAGGCTAGGCGATCTGCAAATAGGATACATGAGGCTTAGGCAAAACACAAGTCATGGTCAAACCAGCAAGTACGTGGCAGAGATAAACAGGCTTGGGAACGTCAGTAACACAGGTAAAGCTGAGCATTTTCATGGTAAAGTTCTGTTGACTGAAAGTCTCTATATAAAGTGTGTGAGAGAGAGAGAGAGAGAGAGAGTGTGTGTGTATGTGTGTGTGTATGTGATTGAGACCAGGTGTGCACAATCAAATGTCCGGTGACTGAGAGCGAGGCAGTATGTGTAGGCTGTGGTGCATGTTAGGAACTGGAGTATGTTGTCTGGGTTGATTTGACAGAGCCCCCCCTGAAGGGCTCACTCTGGGAGTGCTGCTTTTCCTGGGCCTTCCCCTGGGACGTAGACCAGGGCGTTTAGGGTGACTTGTATGGAACTCATCGAGTAGGTTAGGGTCAAGGAGTCAAGTCAAGTCAAGGCGAGGCAGTGGGGTAACAGGTGGGAGGTTGGGAGGCTAAGGGACCAGGTATGACTGGTTTCAGGCGGGAGACGTGTAATGATGGGGCAATGGACCAGACAACATTCCTGGGAGAGTGCTCAGAGGATGTGCAGACCAGCTAGCGGATGTTTTCACGGACATCTTCAACACCTCCCTGAGCAGCACCATGCCAAAGAAGTCTCCAGTGTCCTGCCTCAACGACTACCATCTGTTGCACTTACACCCATCAAGACCCTGCTGCCCCCCTCACTGGATCCCTCGCAATTCGCATACTGTCCCAACCGCTCAACAGATGACGCCATCACCACCGCCCTCCATCTGGCCCTCACCCACCTAGACAAAAAAGACACATATGTTCGAATGCTGTTCATAGACTTCAGGTCAGCATTCAGCACAATCATTCCTCAGCACCTGATTGGAAAGCTGAACCTGATGGGCCTGATCACCTCCCTCTGCAACTGGATCCTGGACTTCCTGATTGGGAGACCTCAGTCAGTCTGGATTGGGAACAGCATCTCCAACACCACCACACTGAGCATTGGAGCCCCACAGGGCTGTGTGCTCAGTCCACTGCTGTTCACTCTGCTGACTCACGACTGTGTAGCAATGCACAGCTCGAATCACATCATCAAGTTTGCCAATAACACACTGTGGTGGGTCTCATCAGCAAGAATGATGAGTCAGCATATAGGGAGGAGGTGCAGCAGCTAATGGACTGGTGCAGAGTCAACAGCCTATCTCCAACTGTGGACAAAACAAAAGAGATGGTTGTTGACTTCAGGAGAGCCCAGAGTGACCACTGTCTGCTGAACATTGGCAGCTCCTCCGTGGAGATCGTCAAGAGCACCAAAGTTCTTGGTGTTCATGTGGCGGAGGACCTCACCTGGTCTCTCAACACCAGTTCCATAACAAAGAAAGCCCACCCCCGATCCTCACCATTTTCTGCAGAGGGACTATCAAGAGCATCTTGAGCAGCTGCATCACTGCCTGGTTTGGGAAGTGCACCGTCTTGGATCGCAAGATCCTGCAGCAGATAGTGAAGACAGCTGAGAAGATTATCGGGGTCTCTCTTCCCTCCATCACAGACACTTACACCTCACGCTGCATCCGCAAAGCCACCAGCATTGTGGATGACCCCACACACCCCTCTCACACACTCTTCACCTTCCTGTCAGACGGTACCGAAGCATTCAGGCCCTCGCTACCAGACCGTGCAACAGTTTCTTCCCCCAAGCCATCTGACTCTTCAACACTCAGAGACTGGACTGAAAACACACACACACACACAAAACTGAACATCACCCCATCCTCCTTGCAATTTTTGCACATCTCTGTATTCAATTTCTGCTGCGACAAATATTTATTATATACTGTATATAATCTTTATACTCTCTACCCGGCTGCTAATCTTTATGTTTACATTTACAGCAACTTATATTGTTACTCTTTTGCACTAGTGTCATCTGATTCACTTTATACTAGAACCATGTACTTGTCGGCGCAAATTTATTTTCTAGCCAAATAACAAGCCATTGTCATTAGATAACTTACCTGAATGTAATTAAATGTAATGTTAGGTGTCAAGCTGTCTTCCCACAGTTGAAATATGAATTGTGCGATTAAATGAGAGATGATACATTTCAGTAAGTTGTACTGTATTTTTTACCACCTTCTACTATTAATTCGTGTTTCATTTTGTGCTATAACTAGTAAAGTGAAGATTGGTTTACTTGTGCACCGTGTTGCCATTTGAAGGAGGCAGCACCCGCAATCTCTCACACACGACATTAGAGAGCATCAAAACAACATTCACTGTTTGAATTTTGTGATTGACATAAAGATGAGGCTTTATCAAAAATAAAGTCAAAATTAATTTTTTTTTTTTTGCTTATAATATTGTTTCTCCACAAATGGCTCATTACATCTTCCGACTCAAAATGATAGAGTGGGTCACATATGCTTTATCACCTTGTTTACCAGTTCCTTACTGGTACACTACACAGCAGCACTCGTCAGTTTTTGTTTTTAAAGTTGTTTTTAAGTCTGTGAGCTTTAAGACTGTATGTGTGGAAGCACATTTTAAAGTTTGTTTTTAATAAAGCGCATAGATTCTGAAGAAGAGCTTATCAAGGGCATGACTGTTGGAATGCTTACAGTTGCAGATGATGTCCTGGACCCTATTCCCTGTGACTGCCATGATGTGGCCCTTGTAATAGAAGAAGAAATCGTTCTGGGCAATCTTGGTGACGTACCAAATGCTTTCGTAAACTTGGTTGGTATTGCTGGATGGAATACTAAAAATAAGCTATCCCAAAACCTCAAATACACCTTTGAGGTCATTCAGTGGCTATTCATGGACATTGGAGCTGATGCCTGCAGTGCAAGAGTACACTGTAAGTTGCTGAAGTAGAGATTTCAAGTGTGATTTCGTAAGTTATTTTACAGTTAAAAATGTTATTTCACATTTTTACAGTTTCCATCAAGGGCATGACTTCCATTTTTTCATATTTTCATTATTTTAAGTATATTTTCACCTTTAAAGACTTTAAACACAGCAACTGAAATGTCATTTTGTTAGGCAAAAAGAGATTTCTGCTTATCTTTTTCTGTTTTTTTTTTTTTTTTTCACAAAAATTCAAGTTTTGACTTTTTGTTATATAAAGAGTTAAAACAAAGCCTGTCTGTTGAAGTTCTGGATGTTTGATTTGTTCTGTCCTTTACGCAGAGGCTTAGAGGCATACTGTACTGGACTGGTGATAAGAAATAGAGAAGCATCATATATGTCTTCTTTCTGTCCTGACTTCCTTCCTTCCTTCCTTCCTTCCTTCTACCCTTTTGTTTTCAATCAAATGGCCAGTCTGTTCTTATTGTTTATTTTTGGCCGGCAAACAATAATGATGGTAAATTGTACGGTATGGTACAATACTGTATTAATTCCATTTTCTGTCAAACATTTATTCAGCCT
Source organism: Pangasius djambal (assembly GCA_022985145.1). NCBI lineage: Eukaryota > Metazoa > Chordata > Actinopteri > Siluriformes > Pangasiidae > Pangasius > Pangasius djambal. Next base: position 15,319,736 of record CM041000.1, on the reverse strand, counting down.
TTGTGGAGCTGAGTGAATTACCACCTGCCTAATTTCAGCTATCCTGTGAACAACGAAGTAAACATGAGAACATCCCTGAGCAGAGGATGAACTTTATCAGCCAAGAAGAAGACGAGTAAATGAGTGGCAGCTGAAACTAATAAACTAATTAGCGGTAGTACACCAAACGGCCAGAAGAGGCCGGTGAACCCATGAATCATGACAATACCCCTCCTCCTAGGAGTGCCTCTCAGTGCTACCAGGAGAGCTTACCCGTCGCTTGTAATCATCGATAAAAGGAGTGATCCAATATGTCCCTGACCGTTGGGGGAGTCAACTGGAGCTGGCAGATTAATAGGGGAGTGAAAAACGGGTTTCAATTTGGATACGTGAAAAATGGGATGGATTCTCCTTTCTAATATTTATTAGAAAGCCACACTTTTTGACTAACACTCACCACCAGTAGTCGACAAAATTCTCTCAAAAATTTGGAAACAAACCATGAATGCGAAAGATGTGGTCAATGACAGTAACCGCTGTCTCCCTGGCAGAAGGTAATTTGGGCAGGGGAATAAAATGGGCCACCTTCGAGAACCGGTCCATCACAGTCAAAACCACCGTGTTACCTTGGGACGGAGGTAGAGTGGAAACAAAATCTAGCGCTATGTGGGACCAGGGTCTTGAAGGGACAGACAGCGGTTGAAGGAGACCCTCCGGGGGACGATTGGAAGTCTTAAAACTAGCACAGACCTAACAGGCCAAAACAAAATCCCGAATGTCACGAGCCATCAATGGACACCAGAACCGTTGTTTGACGAAAAAGGCGGTACGATTAATCCCCGGATGACAAGCGACCTTAGAACAGTGGCTCTAGCGGATGATGTCTGACCTTAAACCCTCCGGCACAAATAACCGACCCGGTGGGCACCCGGACGGGGGCGTTACCCCTTGTAAGGCCATGCGGTCCTTAGACTCAATCTCCCAAGTGATAGTGGAGACCACAAGTCTCTCGGGTAAAATAAACTCGGGAGTGGTCTGCTGATCGGGACGATCAAAAATGCTGGAAAAGGCATCGGGCTTGATGTTTTTGGAGCCCGGATGGTACGAGATGGAAAAGACGAAGTGACCGAAAGAAAGAGCCCACCGAGCCTGCCTGGAGTTGAGACATTTGGCCGACCTGATGTATTCAAGGTTCTTATGATCTGTCCAGATGATAAAAGGCACCCCTGAGCCTTTCAACCAAGGCTAGCTTAATCGCCAACAACTCTCTATTACCAATGTCATAATTCTGTTCGGCGAAGGACAAACGATGAGAAAAAAAGGCACACGAATACATCTTGCCTTCTGCGGACAGATAGCGTCTGAGCGCTGGGATAGAACCGTGCCAACCCCCACCTCCTAAGCGTCGACCTCCACCACAAACTGACATGAAGGGTCGGGGGCAATGAGAATAGGAGCCGAAACAAAGCGACTCTTAAGGTTAGAAAATGCAGCATGGGCTGCACTAGACCACCTGAACGCAGTCTTGGTGGAGGTTAAGGCGGTCAGAGGGGCAGCTAGTTGGCTGAATTTGCGAATAAAACACCGGTAAAAATTGGCGAACCCCAGAAACCTCTGCAGGACCTTGTGGGAGTCAGGGGTCGGCCTCCATGTGCAGTCGGGATCCATGCGCACCCACTCGGACGAAACGATGAACCCTAAAAACTGGACTGACTGTGCATGAAAAACGCATGTCTCCGCCTTGACAAAAAGCCCATTCTCAAGCAGCCGAAGGAGCACTCACCTGACATGCTGAACATGTTCCTGGAGAGAGGAGGAAAAAATCAATATGTTGTCCAGGTAGACATATATGAACTGATCAACCATGTCTCTCAGCACGTCATTCACGAGTGCCTGGAAAACCGCCGAAGTGTCAGACAGGCCTAACGGCATAACCAGGTATTCGAAATGCCCCCTGGGGGTATTAAAGGCGGTTTTCCACTCACCCCCTCCCTTATGCGAACCAGATGATAGGCGTTGCGCAGGTCCAGTTTAGTGAAAAAAAGACGCCCCCTGCAGCCGCTCGAAAGCTGAAGACATCAGCGGCAAGGGATAAGTATTCCTTACCATGATGCTGTTCAGTCCCCGATAATCAATACATGGCCACCGAGATCCGTCCTTTTTTCCCACAAAAAAGAACCTGGCACCTGCGGGGGAAGAGGAATGACGGATGAGCCCGGCTGCCAAAGAATCAGAAATATATTTCTCCATGGCCTCCCTCTCTGGGGCAGAAAGCGAGTAAAGCTTGCCTTTAGGCGGAGACTTACCTGGAAATAAATCTATGGCACAGTCATAGGGACGGTGCGGAGGAAGAGAAGTGGCCTGAGACTTACTGAACACTTCCTCCAGGTCCATGTACTCCTTAGGCATGTTAGACAGATCCACCAACTCCTTGGAAAACAGAACTAGACACAGACGAACAGGCAGACACAAGACAATTAGCATGACAATGTTCGTTCCGCGATAAGACTGTATTGGAATGCCAATCAATATGAGGGTTATGGAGTGTGAGCCGGGGTGACCAAGGACCACTGGAGTGAGCGGGGAGTCAGCGAGTAGGAAGCGTATTTCCTCGACATGATTAGGGTTAACGGAGCGGCAGTGTGAGTGATAGTGGAGAGAGTTTGGCCATTGAGAGCACTGACGGAAATGGGCTGGTTAAGCATCGATACAGGAAGGTGAAGTTGGTGAGCGAATTGATAGTCCATGAAGTTACCTTCAGCTCTAGAGTCCAAGAGGGCTGGACCGGGATGATAGGTGCTTCCCCATTGCAGCCGGACCGGGAGGAGAGTGGTGAAAGAGGTTTTGCCCGCAGACATCCCACCCGCCAGTAACCTCCGACCTACTGCCGGGCATTGGCTTTTAACGGGCAAACCGAGGCAATATGTCCCACCATTCCGCAGTATAAGCACAAACCTCTTGTCTGACGGCGATCCTTCTCCTCCCGGGATAGCCGAGCTCTACCCACCTGCATGGGCTCCGGAACGTGTGCTGGGCTGATCGCATCTCTGGAGAAGGGAGCAAGGAGATCTGAGGCTGCCGGAACTGCGCGTCGTAGCCCCCGTTGTTCCTGCTGCTGTAGGCGTGAGTCCACCTGAATGGCAAGAGCGTTCCAGCATGAAGATCTCTATCTGGATGCGGTCTGCCAACCCATGCAGGAACATATCCCACTGTACCTCCTCGTTCCAATTGCACTCTGCTGCCAGGGTGCGGAATTCAATGGAGTAGTCTGAGATAGAGAGATTGCCTTGATGTAAGTCGGCCAGCCTCCAAACCGCTTCAAGTCCCGTCACAGCACGATCAAACACTCTCTTCATTTCCTCGGCGAGGGCTTGGAACGAGGAACAGCACGGATGTTGGTTCTTCCACACCGCTGTCCCCCACTTAGACCGCTCGGTAGAAAAAGTCTGGGGTTGAAGCGAGAAGAACAACGAGCACCTGGTGACAAAGGCTCGGCGATTGAGGGGGTAAGCGCTGGGGAGGCAGCGCAGTGGGTGATGTTGCCAGCTCAGTTCTCAGATGTTGAATATGGGCATTGAGCTCGGACACCTGCGCTAGCAAAGCTTGCACCGCACGACCCATAGTGACCATCTGCTCTTCCTGTCTGTCTAGATGCGCGGCCGTGTTAGACAGGAATCCGCTGGCGTCTGAGGCACTTGCAGAATCCATAGTAAAAGGTTCAGTTCGTTCTATCAGGGAATAAAAGACGAATTCAAGTGCGAGTTCAAAGCTTCCTTTAATGAGCAGAAGAAAAAACAAACAGACAGTACTGTGGGTGAAAAAGCGTGGGTGCAGTGGTGGCAGGTGCTCTTGGTAGCGCTAGGCTGCAACGGGGAATAAATAGTCCAAAGACAGCTATTTCCTACACGTGTGAAGAGGTAACTTAAAATACACATTTGACTTCTTTTTGATTAACTAATGTGAGAATGGGGGGATTAATAATGTACTGCAGCCAGCCACTAGAGGGCCTCAGAGACATTTTGGGTTCACTTTCGTATCTCTGTTATGATTCCCACCCATGTATACACTCATTAAAAAGGAATAAGTCCAAAATCTAATTTCCACACTAGGACTTGGTTCACATAAAACTCTTTGCTGTGGTGCCACCATTAGGTGCCATCAGTAGCAGGAGGGAGAACCACCTACTGACCAAGTTTAATCTCTGTACTATCTACAGTTTGGTGTGCATTATCAGTTTTAGCAGAGAAAAATAATAATATGAAGACAAAGACGCAGAAAAATCCTCACGAAAGCAAAAGGGTTCTAAGTATTAGGTGCTTGGCCCCCTAATAGTTATCATTAATATGGAAATCTGAGTACGGTATGAACTGGGAGTTGGGTAAGGCTCTGTAATTACTCACGCAGCTCAGGAACTCTGTTAAATATGTTGTGACGGTCTCAGCTAAAAAAAACAAAAGATCAAGTTTCAGTAGACAGTGTTGCTGCGATAGTTCCTGATCACTGCAAAAGGAGTGGCAGTAATTTCACAATATGTCCCTTTAGTTCTTCCTTCACTTTCTGTTTGTAATAACGAGGTGTCAGCTGTAATCAGATTTAGTCAGCCCGCATCACTCAGAAAGGATTGACACAGAGCACAAAGGTAGGGTTTGTGTGTGTGTGTGTGTGTGTGTGTGTGTGTGTAGGTTTGAAGAAGGTAACATACTACATGCAAAAATAATAATAAAATAAAGTTGGTTTTTTTTGTTAAAACCCTATTGATAAAAACGAAATGAGTAAAGAAAGTACTGTAATTAATTAATTCTATTGGAGGTGAAATAATTAATAAAACTGCAAAAGAGATGATGTGTGCCATTTTTATGCCATTTTTGTCCATTTTTAATATTTTCTGAATAACTCCAAGAAACTAGCATTTAAGAGTCTGAAGATTGCACCTGCAACATAGTGAGAAGAAATTAAATGTAAATAGATAAAGAAATAAATCATTATTAAACCTTTAATGATCAATTATTAAACCATTATCAAACTGATTATAAATTGTAATAATGCTAGAATACTTTTTGCTTATAAGCACCAATCAAAGAAACCAAAGCACAAAATAAGAACAGAAAACTGTATTCCTCTTCTTCTTCTTCTTTCGGCTTTTCCCTTCAGGGTCGCCACAGCGAATCATCACTCTCCACCTATCCCTATCTTCTGCATCCTCAACACTTGCACCCACTAGCTTCATATCCTCATTTATTACCTCCATATACCTCCTCTTTGGCTTCCTCTTCGCCTCCTGCCTGGCAGCTCCATGTCCAACATTCTCCTACCAATATGCTCACTCTCCCTCCTCTGAACACGTCCAAACCATCTTAATCTGGCCTCCCTGACTTTGTCCCCCAAACGTCCAACATGAGCTGTCCCTCTGATGTACTCGTTCCTAATCCTGTCCAACCTCGTCACTCCCAAAGAGAACCTCAACATCTTCAGCTCTGCTACCTCTCGCTCTGACTCCTGTCTCTTCCTCAGTGACACTGTCTCTAAACCATACAGCATGGCTGGTCTCACCACTGTCTTCCCCTTGATTCTTGCTGATATTTTTCTATCACACAGAACTCCTGACACCTTTCTCCACCCATTCCAACCTGCCTGCACTCGCTTCTTTACCTCTTTCCCACACTCTCCATTACTCTGGACTGTTGACCCCAAGTACTTAAACTCCTGTACCTTCTTCACCTCTTCACCCTGTAATCTTACTGTTCCACTTCCCTCCCTTTCATTCACACACA
>CM041000.1:15271478-15313886 GCA_022985145.1 Pangasius djambal | reverse complement strand
AAATCTTTAAACCTTTAATGATCAATTATTAAACCATTATCAAACTGATTATAAATTGTAATAATGCTAGAATACTTTTTGCTCATAAGCACCATTCAAAGAAACCAAAGCACAAAATAAGAATAGAAAAATGTATAAAACATAATTTTATAATTCAAATATATATATAAAGGTGATTGTCATGTGCACTCGAGGCTCACACACAGGCCATATTTGTTATTTGAGCAGGTGTTTTTATTTTGTCGGACGTTTCTTTAAGTGCTTTCTTTAAGTGTATAAATATATTGTAAATTGTGCGTGTCGAGCCAGTGCATACTTTGTGTACTTCTGTTCATACAGTTAGATGCTGTATACACTGACTCAGCTTTGTGTTCACAACCGGCAGGTTTACATTCCTGCCCTAGGACTCGTTCTCTCTTCTCTCTCTTTATCTCTTTCTCTCTTACCTACCCCCATCCCCACACACATTGTTAGTTGTGAATTGTTCTGTAAATTTATTAATCAACTCATTAGAGCATCTAACCATTCAGCACCGGGTCACACCTGGGTTTGAATTTCAGTGTCTCTTTTTTCCCCATGTTTTTCCACAGGTGCATCAGAATAAGTGCACGTTAGTCACCACCTCTGCTTCATCATGGCTTATGTAATCAATCAGGCTGCACCTCCAGCTGTGGTCATCGAACAACCTCCACCTCCTGTAATAGTCCAGGCTGCACCTCCAGCTGTGGTCATCGAACAACCTCCACCTCCTGTAATAGTCCAGGCTGCACCTCCTCCTGTTTTCATCGAACAACCTCCACCCCCTGTATACGTCCAGGCTGCACCTCCACCAGCTATCATCCAGGCTCAGCCAGCTGTAGCAGTGGTCCAGCCTCCTGGTCCTGTGGGTAAGATTTCTAAAATTCTTCAACTCCAGGCTGTTGTAATTTACAGTGGCCTGTAAGTGCAACACAAACACACTGGCAAACCAAAAACCTGTAAACAAAAATGCAACAGCAAAACCCAAAATTTGACAGCAAAAAAGCAAAAAACATGCCAGCATAAACCTAAAACCTGATACCAAAACTACCAAAACAATGACAGGAAAATCAAAAACATGACAGCAAAACAAAAACCAGTCTGATAAATGTGAAAATGCAAGAGGAAATTCAGAAACATATCAATAGCATTTGCCCAAATAAACACAGCACTAAGTTTACGCACTCGCTTCCTGATCATATCACGTTACAGCAACAGCAAAACAATAACACGACATTAAACTCACAAATTCAAGAACATATTAACATTAACTCAAAATGGAAAGGGTGGGGCTTTACTGAACATCACATGCTGTAATATTGTTTAAAAATAAACGTGTGTGTCTGTGTGCATACGTACATGTGTGTGCGTGTGTGTGTGATTGCAGTGATGCACGCTCCTATGAAATCCGTACCCGCACCAACGAGGTGTGGTTTCTGCCAGCAGCAGATTGTCACAATGACTCAACCCATTACTGGACTCCTCACCTGGGTGGTTTTCGGGACGCTCTTGTTGTTCTGGTGAGATCTCACACACTCGCCCACAAACTCACTCCCAGCTAACACACACTGCTTTACACTTCCTTTGCTGTCTCTCTGCAGCATATGGCCATTCTGCCTGATTCCTTTCTTCGTAAAGTCCTGCAAGGACATCAAACACACCTGCCCCAACTGCAGGAACGTCATCCACATTCACAAACGGATGTGAGATGTCTCACACAGGAGAACCTGGAGAACCTGGAGAACATCATAAACCCAAATGATGGCTGTAGAAGAATTAATAATCTTGCTTTTTTCATAATATATAATTAAGAATATATTTTGTGAAAAGTGTTAATATTCTAAAGCAAATTTCTCTGTAAACCTTGCAATAATCAGATGTTTAACATTAAACTGCTATTCAGAAAAACTTTTAATATCTGCAAAGATGGTCTCAAGAAAAAGGTGAACTTTGGTGAAAATTTGATTAATTATTTTAGTGAAATTTAATTTGGAGCCTGTGTGGTCATTTAGGAGGATTTAATGATCACATAGCACATGATCGTTAAGGGAGTACTAGAGTGGGCGGGTACATAACTGCTGAGGCTGGGGGAGGGGGAGGGGTTGGTGTTACGGGGGGGGGGGGGTCTGTCAATCATTTTGTGCATCAACCAATTAAGTAGCAGCTTTTGCTCATCAATGATACTGATTAGAACAAGCTATCCATCATTTTGTTTTTCAACCTAAAGTTTAGATTATGTTTCCAACCAATTAGTGAAATACTGAAATGTATCTTTCCTTTTTAATTTGAAGGAATCAGTTAATTATTTATTAGCTCACTTAACATTCTCTGGATTAAAATAGGTACCGTTAATCACTTTGTCTTGCTCCAAAAATAACCAGATGCTTGGATGTAAAGAATATTGCATTTACACCTCAATTCTAAAAAAAACCATTGACATTTATTAAGACCAGTGGTTGTTGCATTATACTGTGGGCACACAAGTTAGGCTGAAGTCAAGACCACCATTGTCACGTCCAAGACCTGGCCTAGCTGAGATCAAGTCAAGACCGAGTCTTAAGGGGGTCGAGGCCAAATGAAAGTGAGACCGAGTCAAGATCAAGATCGAAAAAAACTATCAAATCCTTTTTGAGGCCATGACTTTACTTCAGCTAGTTGGCTTTATTCATGCATTGCCAATGATTACGTTGTTTCCTAGAAAAAGGAATTACTTCTTGTCAAACTCTGTGAATGCAAAAAGTAAAGACAACACGAAAACATTATTTTTAAAAACTTTCAGTCAAGACTAAGTTCAAGTTGATACAGGAAACGAGTGGAGACCAGACTCGAGTCCTACAGTCCTATTGACAGTCAATGCTTGTGATATGATTGGCTAATCCTAACCCTAAATGATTGGCTGAGGCATCAAATGATACTTGCCACAACCACAGTTTTATGTACCTGCCACATGAGTGCCCAGTACATTCTCAGCTTAATAAATGTGACCGCGCACTCCTGCGACATTTTGTTTGTCTCATTACACACCTCTACTTTAAGGCTCTAATAGGAAACAATTTGATATCGAATATTTTACAGATGTTTAAAAAGAGGAAGACTGTGAACTGCGTTTGCTTCCAAACAACAACTTCTGCTTCAGGGAAAAGGTTTAAAAATGGCTATGGCATGGGAACGAGTTCTGTGACATTCCTGAAATAATTCCTCGACACTTTACTGGAAAAGTTGAGCAGAAAATTCCAGACTCATGCGTGACAAAAGTGTTGGATTCATGTCTTCGAAGAGAATCTAAGAGAAAATTAAACAATGAAGCTTTTTATTGTGCTGCTTTAACACTCAACCTGTATTTTGGAGTCTATACTATACACTCACACACACATTCGCAAGAGTTAATTTAACCTTCTTATTGGGTCATGTTGCGTTTATGGTTTTTTTTATCACCTCAAAAACAAAACAAGCAAACAAAAAAAAAAAACACTATACATTATCGTTTCAGCATGATATGTACTTTTAACCAAACTGCAATTTTTTTTCTTTATCTTTATCTACTGTAAATTATACACAATTTCTGGTTAAGGTTCTATCTTTGTATATTTATTCATGTCTAGTCCACATCTGCCATGAAAGATTTCCTTCCTTGGCGTAGTAATCATTTCAGCACTTTTAGTATTTGTTGATTTAGTATCTAATAGAGTATAAATTTTCTCTTTTCTGTTACATGGCTTTTAATTATGGTTAATTTAATTAAAAGTAAAACCATACTACGGGTTCGTTGTGCTCAAAAGGCACTTCTAACTTCTACCACAAGAATTTCATTGTGTGCTTGTTAAGTAATAGACGGTCCCTTAATGCTTATTTTAACATGATATTTATTCATTAATTCATTCATCTTCAGTAAGTGCTTTATCCTGGTCAGACAGACAGTAGCCCTAGCTCAGATACTATGACCGGTTTTATTGCCACAATAAACCAATCCAGTTTGTATAAGAAATAAAGGTGTACAATGACTTTACAAAGCTATTTTTACCATCATTGTACTCCTTTATTTTTGATACAGGCTGGATTTTCAGGTTGCATAGATTACATATACACACTCTCTCACGCACACTCAAACCAGGCTTATTATAATCATGAATTATTTACTTTTTATTTCAACAAACTGTAGTGTTAAACTCTGATTACACACGATCCAACAAGAAACTTGGATATCGAATCTTTATGTGAATATCCTGCACATTAATTACAATATTACTAACATTTATAAAACTATCTAAAAAAAATAATTTGTGATGTATGCTATCTAGAGCTAACCTAAGTTTTAGGTTAAAACCTAAAACTACACAGAAAATATTTTGCTAGAATTATGAGAAAAAGAAAAGTTGCAATTGCTGGATATTAACTCGGAAATGGGAGATAAATCTGCGTAACATTTTCTCATTTGGGATATAAACCTGCTTCCATATATATCACAAACATTAGATTTATTGTGATGTGCATGTGTAGGTTTACAGCGTTTTTTTGGAGCAAAGTTACAATGGAAACCACGCAATGTTACAGTCATGTCACTTTGCTTGTACAGCTGTAACACAGGACTCCTTTTGCACTCACCGATGATATAGGGAAACTTGCACATGATACAAGAAGTAAACATGTGCATCATTTATGTGGAAAGTCTGTCATTTAAGCCGTCGCTGAGTAATTTAACTCAAACCAAAACAAGTTACAGTTGTGCCGCCTCTCCCCTACCTCATTTACACATCATATGTATATAACACTAACCTACCTCGTTTACATATCATATGTATATAACACTAACCTACCTCATTTACACATCATATGCATATAACACTAACCTACCTCATTTACATATCATATGCATATAACACTAACCTACCTCATTTACATATCATATGTATATAACACTAACCTACCTCATTTACATATGTACTCTATATGACACTAACCTACCTCATTTACATATCATATACCAGTATTTACATATCAAATATCAGTACGCTGTGTTACTAATCAATCATTAATCAGTAACTAATCAGTCATTACTCAGTTACTACTCAGGTAATAATATATGATCCTTCCTTATATTTTAATCCCAGACTAGTACTGCATGGTGTCAGTGGCTGTGAGCAGTACGGTGTATTCTAATTGGCCGAGAACAGTACGGCGTTAATCAGCTACTAATGAGTTATTAATCAGTTACTAATAAGTAATAAATAAATTACTAATCAGTCATTAATCAGTAACTAATCAGTCAATAATTTATGATGGTGCTTTATATTTCAATCCCAGTCTAGTACTGTATGTTCTTATTGGCCGATAATAAATGTCACTAATCAGTAACAAATCAGTCATTATTTAGTTACTAGTCAGCTAATAATATATGATGCTTCCCTATTTCCCTATACCAGACTAGTACTGTATATTCTGACTGGTCGAGAGCAGTACAGTGTGTTCTGATTGGCTGAGAGAGAGAACAAAAAGAGTTTAATGACAAAAGGCAGAGGAACTGTTATGGGGCTAGGCGATAAGATGTTCAAGAGCGTCGCACAGGGCCCGCTTGTCCGGGGGGACAATATATGGTATGGAAAGGAGCCAAGTGCAGAGACGGATCAAAAAGACTCCGCCTAAAATGCCGTAATATTACCCGCTGAGCTAACTCTGCGGTATGGGATTTGTGAGAGTTGCAGTGCTTGTGAGACTGGATCGGGAAAACTCAGAGCCAACGGCTGAACTCAACAACTCAAAGTGGCCTTCCTTCTGGCCGAACTTAAAGGCACCAAATGAGAGAGAATACTTCCTCTTTAATTCTGAGCTCCCTTTTCTTTCTTTCCCTCAATAATTTCTTCCCCTTTCCTTTTCTTTCTAAACCTAAATATTTTATTTTATTTTATTTCTTTTCTTCTTTTTTACATATCCAAAATCACCGATCAGAGTAACGTGGCGCTGCTCTGTTACCTGGCACAGATCTGTGGGCAATTGGCAATTGAAGGGCTTATAAAGAGGCGCGGCCAGGTGCTGCACATTTACGCTGATTACCTTCCTGAGATCGCCGTGTTATAAAAGCCCGTGCAGGTGGCCGCGGATCTGCCTGAGAAGGCACCTGCCGCATTACAGGAACACAGGCCATGGTCAAAAGGCCAAAACAGCACAAAAGTACAATAAATCCAAAACAGAAATATGAGAACAATATGGATTAGACAAAGAAACATGATCAGACAAAGGCTCATACCCAGAAGTCAGTCTACAAATGATCATGGCTCAGAACGTACTGCAGAGACTGAAGGCAAACTGTAAGGCTTCATGTTAAGTGTCCATGTGCTTTTTAAAGAGTTCAGACAGTGGATCAGAACTTGGGGAGGGCAGCGAGTGATCAGGATCAGGAGGGGAAATGTCCGGGCTTGGTGTTACCGTCCTGTCCCACCAGAATGAACACTTACACAACTATCTGTCCTGGTGCAGTCTGCATTATGTCCAAAGCTTCAGTTCTTAAAATCATTAAAAGAATGACAGAAATATAAACACTATTTAAGTGCTTTTTCCTCTTGTTACACGTAGACAAACACATTAAACAAAGACGTTTGTCACGCGTGATTAAACATTACATTACATACGTACATTACATAAACATTATAAAACGTTTGGAATTTCCGCAATGCCACGCAACTCATTCTGTGCTCTCTTTCTTTCTCTGATCTTTTTATTTTTAAACATCTCGAAAATGTTCTATATCAAATTGGGGTTTGATCTGATCTGTTTCACTGCTTGAGCCGAACAAATTTATGTACCTGCCACGTGAGCAGCGGTTCAGTCTCGTGTTAATGTACGTAAGCTTCATACCTGAAACACCTCTGCTTTAAGGATCTAATAGGCATTCACGAAAACAATCTGACAAGGAACATTTTAGAGATGTTTAAAAATAAAAAGATAAGAGAAAGAAAGAACGAGTCATGTGGCATTGCAGAAATTCCAAGCTCTTTAAATTCCGAGTGTGACAAACATCTTTGTTTAATGTGTTTGTCTACGTGCTTATGCGGGTTTTTGTTGAAGAATAAAAGAAGTTAAAATAAAAAAGAGTTAGCCCCTTTTTACCCGCTCAAACCAACAAAGACTAAACATTGTTGTATCGGCACAATATCCGTTAACGCTTTATTATTTCAAATGAACTGTTATTTAAAAAAAAAAAATCTTTATCTAAGTCCTGCTTAAGGTTTTATCTTCATATATTTTCTCATGCAAGCCCTGAAATATTAACTTTCTTGGTGTAGTAATGATGAAGTAATAATGTTTTATGGTGCTTTCAGCACTTTGATGATGTTTTGGATCAAATAGAGTGTAAATTTCACTCTAGTCTGTCACGAGGTTTAATTATTTAGAAAAAAAAAAAGCAAGAAAAAAAGAGTCAGGATTCAATAAAGTGTTTATTATTATGTTATACACAAGCCATCGAGGCCTCTGCCACACCAAACAATGAGCAAATGTGATCTTAATAAAACATGAGGGTTAAGACAATGAAAAAAAATACACACTTATACATATATTCAATCTCATGTGTCCAAACGTTTGACTTGTAGTGTACATATATAGTAACACTTTCTACAAAGACCGTATGTGTAATGACCTATAAATACCCGCATAGCATATCTATAATGCATTCATAAGGCGTTATGCATGTTGTTATAATTATTTATGGAATTAGAGTTTATAGTCACATTCATAATGCATTTATAAAGTGCTAACAGGATGCATTCTAATACATCATTATCACAAATACCAAAGAAATCCATCCCTATTTATTATATTAAGTGTTAGATACACATAAAGAAAACCAAAGCCTTGACTGGAAGGCTGCTAGCACCTTGAGAAGACATTCCCAAAGTTACAAAAACCTCAACTTCAAAACCTTAACCAGAAATAATTAAATGCATCACAGTGATTTTCATCTAACCTTTTTAAAACACCTGTACAATTTAATGAGCCTTATTCATTAAACTTATTCAGTGGTGGTTTAAATGAGCATTAGCCCCGCCCACGAGTACCTCATTTATCATATCATACACAATATCATATGCACACCTGACATTCACCTGCACACTGTAGTTTATGTAGGTTTTGCGGTAATACGCCAGTAGCATAATGATTTAGTATGCTATGTATAATCACCATGGATACAAATAGAAAAGAAATCGCAAGGACAGAAAATAGTCCTAGATGAACTCTATGCTTACTTTATGATCAGATTAACAATTTAATAATGAATACAGCCTTTTTTTTTTTTCTTAAAGAATTTCGAGATAACATATAATCCCACTGGAGCTTTTACTGCAGCACACCGAGGGTCGTCCATGTTGTGCTGGATGGCTCACTCGTGCGGGGTATGACTTCATTAATAATGACGATAAACTGTAAAAGAACAGCAGGGGAAAGCGATATGAGTCATGTGTGTGTTACGAGTGCTGTTTATTAAAATTTCACTGATAATTTACATCCATGTAAAACGATCCTACACTCACCGATGGTGTTCGCTGCAGGTTGGATTACGGTGGGCAGAACCTGCGGCTGGATGACTCTAACAGCCGGAGCTGCAGGCTGGATCACCATGGCGGGTTGAGCAGCCTGGAATATGGCTTGTGAAGCCATGCCCGGAACCACCACTGCGGGGCTTTGGGGTTGGATTATCACATGACTCCTGCCACCCTGGACCACTTGGACCCTCGGCTGAACCGCACCATTGGGATAAATATTGTACATGGATGCAGATGTATCTGTGGAGAAGTGTAAAAAAAAAATGAAATCCCTCAATGACATCACTGTGACACAGTTTGGTTCATTTCCACCATTAATGTGCATTTATCCCACAGCGCTGTTTAATTCTGGATTCTGATTGGTCAGAAGGTGTTGATTCATTTTCTATAACAGCAGCTCTGACAGAAGTGCAGCTGCACATCACAGGCTTATATTAATGCGCTCGTTCTCGTATGTTATCGTTGCTATAGTAGCAGCTCATTCACAGGGACTTGAATGATTGACGCGCCACAAAAACGTGTTAAAAATGCGTGTAATCGTTGATGTGGTGATATGTGAGGAGACATTTATTTAAAAGTCTCCAGTGTCAGCACTTTGTAACAGTCAGAGGTAAAGCTGTAACTTTAAGTGTAAGGGCGTCTTCCAGACAGAGTAAGATACGCCATCCTTTAATAAATAAAACATAAGAGTAAGAAAAGTAAGATACGTCATCCTTTAATAAATAAAACAGTGCTGTGGTATAAGAAGGAATAAAAGACCTAGGGACATGCTTTTATAAGAAAATAATCAACTTCCTAGCGATAATAGGGACTCTGCTTCATGACCCCGCCTGGTCTTGGATTATTTTCCTATAACAGCATGTCCCGTGTTTAGTTAATGTGCTGTACTGGAGTTTGGTGCACAGACCTGGTATGATTTGCTGTACTGCTCTGGAGGATATGTTGTTTGTACTGGAGGAGGGAAAAGAGTAGGATGAAGATGAGGCTTACACTCCCTGTTCTATCAGAGCTGTTGTGTGTATTTAAACCTTTCAACCAAACAGGACAATACTTATGACTTTTCCTTCCCACAGCTTGATATGATTTTTATCTGGAGAACCTGGGAGTGGAATGTGCCTCCGGGATGAATGTTAAGACCTTTTATGTAGAATCAGACCAGTACGATTTATTTGGTTTTATGAACAAAAACCAGTACAATCACTTAATAAATAGTATAAGCAGAAATCTAACATTATTTCTATGGTTGTCACCAATCCGCCTACGAGTCGTAGCTCGTAGTCTTAATGAGACGTGTTTTTGTTTTGCTTCAGTCCTGTCTTCTTCCCTGTCTTACCACTGATTTACTTCCTGATTGTGTTCACCTGTTCCCAGTTGCACCTGCTCGCATTGTACTGCTTATACATAGTGCCGCCTGGATGACATGGTAGAAAAATTAACGACCGGCACAATGCTCTTCTTTCTCCGCTGCAAGTCGCTGCAAATTTTGAGCATTTTGTCTCTGTGCCTATAGATTAGTACTGTTTTCTAACAGCACGCTTGAGCAGAATTGTGTATCATTGGATGCCACTGTAAATAGACAAATAGATAGTCTGTCATACTTCACAAAAATATTTAACCCAGTATGACTTTTCCAAACTAGGTTTATAAGAGTAGCACACTTGAAAAAGACGATCATTTATTTAAAATCCATGTCAACGATAGGCAGAAGCGGCATTGGAAATGATAGCAGAGAGAGATATTTGCAAATCGTGCAGTGGACGTTTAGCCTAAGTACAGCATGTTACAATAGTAATGTATGTAAAAATCAGTTTTATTTTATTAATAATACACTGTAATAATTAATTTCTGCCTGGCTGATGTATTCACACAGAATAGATTTTTTCCAGCCTTTATCTCTTTGTAAGATGAAGTTACGCCCATGGTGTGTGCGTGCATCTGTCAATCAACAACAGCCAATCGAATCTCCGACTATTTATGACCTCATTGAGATTAAACACAAGCTGTTTCGCTACCTCCATTTTGAATATCCAGTAAACTGATATCTGTGGGTCTGTGGGCCTCTATAACTTGCTAACATGAAAGCAAGCGAATGTAGAGTAACTATCTTGGGCTTGTAGTTAGATTGTGCTGTCATAGCAACCAGTGCTTAGCTAGGTTAAAGGTATGCTGGTGCTGTCACAGAAGCTAACAAACGTCCCTTTAAATAATAAATAATGTAAGTTAGAATATCAACTTAGCATGTTATAGTGCATTGTTTCTCCTTATAGTAGACACGTTGTAATATTACATTATTATACTACAATGCTACCATTTATCACCTTTTATAACAATGTTGTGATTCCTTCTTTTTCAAAACATCACATGAGAGAAACGCACCACTGGATCACCTTTTCTGAGGACATGAGCAATTTTGAAGTGTCAAATTAGAAATTCGATTACTATTAGGAACCACAAGCAAAATAAGGAAAATAAAATGAATACATCCCCCTTTTTTTTTTTTTTTTTAGGTTGAAAACTTTTCTATGAAAATATTTTCTATATTTAGCAAGGGTTAAAGACAAAGGTTTATTTTCTCTAACCACAATGTATTTTATTGTAAAGCCTCCTCTGTAATGAACTTTTGTTTAAGCCCATAGAAACAGAGTAAAAGAAAAACCTCACGAAACTTCTAAACTCTGTCAGTCACTAACTTGATTCACGAGCAACCTGGTCACACGTAAACTAACTGTTAATCCGTAAAGTAGCCGATTTTTTAATAAACAAATTCTGACTTCATTTATCAACAATCACACCTGCTATATTCTGCTTAATTTTAGGGAAGTGTGAAATAGCTAAACACACACATACACACACACACACACACCCAGACGTACCTGACTTTCATGTACTCCGTAGTGTGCCTGGAGAATTCAGTGGTATTCTGAGAGCTACAAAGAGGCTGAAAGAGAATGCAGATAAACAATGTGTGTGTGTGTGTGTGTGTGTGTGTGTGTCTGGTGGGAGGAATGGGGAGGTGTCACAGGCAGGTAGATAATACAGTATATTGAAAGAGAAAGTCACATTCTACATTTCAGAACTGGTTTTTAACTGGTTTTACACAAGGAAGTGAATTCCAGCAGAGCCGATAAGGAACTAAAGTGCGAAAAGAAATACCCCCTCTCTTTACCTCCACCTGGGGGTGGTGTACATGAGTGAAGATCTTTTGCTCCATTGATTCACTGGAAACAGGTGGAGGAAAAAAGGAGAGAAATAACCCTTTAATTATCTTGCCACAGGGGAACATCATAAGTCTGGTGTGACCGTGTTTATGAAAATGACATTAAACTACAAAGGTTAAAAAAACAGCAGAAATTGTAATATAAAGAACTTCCATTAAACAGTGTCTGTGAAGGTTATATGTGTACTGACCGCTGAAGATATTCATAACTCATTATAGTGCATTCATAAGGCGTTATAACACGTACCTCTCTCTGGCGATTTCAACTTGTATCTTCCGAGTGACATCGAGAGACAAGTGATTACCCTATATATCAAAGAGAGAATGAGAGAGAACGACGTGCAGAGGAAAGAGAGAGAGAGAGAGAGAGAGACAAGAAAGATGAAGAGAGACTCAGGAAAGACAGACAGAGAGAGAGAGAGAGAGAGAGAGAGAGAGAGACAGCGAGAGAGAGAGTGAGAAGAGAGACAGACAGACAGAGAGACAAAGATTTTAGTAAAGTCTAGTGTTAATGCAGGTTTTACTCGCTGGCAGTAGAGACTTAATGTAAGGACCTGAAAGTCAGAAAAAGTGATTTTTGTACTTTAAACCATGTCATTACTCTTTACCTGTATAGAAGTGCAGTTTTTGTGTGGACTGTCCGGCTGCGCGAACATGTTTTCCTGCATAATGCCTTGTGACTTTTGACTTGGGTATACCAGAGGCTTTTCAGGATACATTGACAGAGTGGCTTTCTCTTTATCCACATATGGAGGACTTCAGGAGAGAAAAGAGGGAGACGCGTTTCCCTTTTTTAGACAATCCTCAGTGCTTCTCATTTACAAGATGACAAGATAATACTGTATATACGGCTTTGGTGAGGGAGTCTTGATTTGTTTATTAAACAATTTCATTTTCATTTTTCTTTTCCCAGCCACCCCTCCTTAAAATCTTTGTTGTTGACATGTATAGAACTATTTGCATGTATGGATATACACTATATGGCAAAAAGTATGTGGACACCTGACCATCACACCCATGTGTGGCTCTTCCTCAAACTGTTGCCACGAAGTTGGAAGCACACAATTGTATATCGTGTCTCTGTGTGCTGTAGCGTTACAGTTTCTCTTCACTGGAACTAAGAGGCCCAAACCTGTTCCAGCATGACGATGCCCCTGTGCACAAAGCGAGTTCCATGAAGACATGGTGTGTTAAGGTTTGTGTGGAAGAACTCGAGTGTCCTGCACAGAGCCCTGACCTCAACCCCACTGAACACCTTTGGGATGAACTGGAACACCGACTGCACCCCAGACCTCCTCACCAACATCAGCGCCTGATCTCACTAACGCTCTTGTAGCTGAATGAACACAAATCCCCACAGCCACGCTCCAACATCTAGTGGAAAGACTTCGCGGAAGAGCGGAACTTATTATAACAATGAAGGGGAATAAATCTGGAATGGAATGTTCAACAAGCGCATATAAGTGTGATGGTAAAACTTTGTGTGCTTTTTTTTTTTTCACTTCAATTCTGCTTTTGCTCGCTCTCTATTTTTCATCCGTAATTCAGTGCTACACAGCAGGAGTTTGATTCCTAAATCAATCAAATCAAATCTCATCAATGAAAACTGATGGTTCTTTCACACCTGTTTGCTGATTCCAAATCAGAGCATAAATTGAGGCATTGTCAATCCATGTCTTCATCAAGCTCGCTTTGTGCACAGGGGCATTGTCATGCTGGAACAGGTTTGGGCCTCTTAGTTCCAGTGAAGGGAAACTGTAATGCTACAAAATACAAAGACATTCTAAACAATTGTCTGGTTCCAGCTTGGGATAGGCTCACATATGGGTGGGACGACATTTCCACATACTTTTAGCCATATCCTTCGTGGATTTCACAAATATGTGTACAGATAATGTGAGAAGCAGCAGCTTATAAATACCTGTAGTTTGCAGGTTGAGAAGAGAAGTTGGGTTTGCAACTTGAATATGAGTGCTGACAGTGGACACCCTAAAGTTCAGATAGAGAAAGAGAGAGAGACACAATGATTTAAAGATGCATTTATAGGTTTATGCAAGAGAAAGTGAAAGAATTTCAACATGAGATTCCTGAGCTGTAAGTAACCAACCCCAAACCCCACCCCTTGCTGGTCTTTACCTCAGGAATGTCATGGTGTGTGTAAGGAGGTGGCTGGTGGTTCAGGGCTCCCTTACATACAGGTCTGGGTTTTCCAGATGTTCCAGATAGCTCGAAATGTTGGCAGGGGTGTTGAGGATAAGGAGAGAACAGATGAGAACAGGGACTTCCCTATATCCCAAAGATAGATAGATAGATAGATAGATAGAGAGAGAGAGAGAGAGAGAGAGAGGTTTTAGAAACAATGTAGATGTCTCTAGTTTTATTGTCAGATGTCTGAGAAGGAATAAGAATGTTGTGTGGGAACCCCGTAAACCCCCTTCACTGGGCTTTACCTCCGAAGGGATGTGCTGTGTCTGTGGCTGGGGGGTGAAGGTTCTGTGCTGCTCTGAATCCAGAGGTGGGCCAGGATATGGTGGAACAGGGATATTCTCCATGGGCAAAGAACTGGAGAAGAAAAAAAGAAGAGGAGGCTTATTCAGTATCTTTCTTCCTTCCTTAGTAATTCTGTCTCTTACTTATTTATACATCTTTCTGACATGATACCATCCTGACAAGCAGGTCTGGTATCATTTTGTTTCTCATACTGCTGGTATGAATGTGCAATTGTATGCAGTGTCTAGGCCTTTAGTCAAGACCACCATTGTCAAGTGCAAGACTAGGGCTAGCCAAAAATTGAGTCCAGACCGAGTCATAACGGAGTCAAGACCAAGACCAAAAACATTAACAAACATTATTTTTTAGAAACTCTCAGTCAAGAACTGCAGAAACTCTGCAGAAGAAAAAAGAGGTAAGAGCTCGGTTCCTTTCTTTCTATCCTTCTCTGATGAAACTACCATTATCTTTGTCCTAATAGGCTGTCTCTTACTGTGTTTTCTAGATTTGTCACATGATAACATCCCTACAAGCAGGTCTGGTATCATTCTGTCACTTAGCATTCTGTTTGCTGACAAAGGTATGTCTAGAGCTCTGCCACCTAAAACAGCTAAGCCTCTGCTGGCACAATCATGCAATTGTGTGCTGGACACATACCCGTGGTGTTGAGGTCCAGGAGACTGCTGATGATTATAGGTACCACACTATATCCCAAAGATAGATAGATAGAGAAAAAGAACATGGATTGAGAAGCATTGCAGGTGTCCTGGAGGGAAGAAGAATGTTGTGTGGGAACCCTGTAAACCCCCTTCACTGGGATTTACCTCTGAAATTGGGTGGTGTCTGTTAATATTTGGCTGGTGGCTGTAGGCTCTTTGCTCTAAAGAACTGGTGGAATCAAACCCCAGTGGTGGGCCAGAATACTGACGAACAGGGAGGTTCTCTGTGGGCACAGAACTGCAGAAGAGAACAGTTGAAGAAGGTCATATCTTTGCTTCCTTCTTTCCTTCCTTGGTAACTTCAGTCTCATATTTTGCTATCTATCTTTGTGAAATGATACATCCTGAGGAGCAGGTCTGGTATCATTTTTTTAACTCAGCATTCTGTTTACTGACAAAAATATATCTAAAACTAAACCAAAAAAACATTCCAACAGCTAAACCACTGCTGGTACCAATGTGAAAGTGTGTGCCATGTCAGGTAGATGATTAGTAGGACACATACCTTTGGCGTTGAGGACCAGGAGGGTGCGGGTGAATATGGGAACCACCCTACATCCCAAAGATAGACAGATAGAGATAGTGTGTGTGTGTGTGTGAGAGAGAGAGAGAGAGAGAGAGAAAGAGAGAGAGAGCATATATGGTTTGAGCAGCATTTGAGTTGTCTGGCAGAAAACAACTGCAGAAAGGAATGAGAAGACCAGGATGAACCCTGAAAACCCCATTCACTGGGCTTTACCTCTGGTGGGCCAGGATACGGTGGAACAGGGATATTCCCCATGGGCAAAGAACTGGAGAAGAAAAAAAGAAGAGGAGGCTTATTTAGTATCTTTCTTCCTTCCTTAGTAATTCTGTCTCTTACTTTTTATACATCTTTCTGACATGATACCATCCTGACAAGCAGGTCTGGTATCATTTTGTTTCTCATACTGCTGGTATGAATGTGCACCATTGTCAAGTCCAAGACTAGGGTTTGAGCAGGACTGAGCAGTACGCATACCTGTGGTGTTGAGGTCCAGTAGAGTGCAGGTGAGTACCAGGACCACCCTAAATCCCAAAGAATCATAAAAAGAGATAGAATGTGGTTTGAGGGCATTGCAGGTCTCTAGTTTTAATGCTGGATCTCTGTAAGGAAGAACATATGTGTGAAATCTGTGAACTGCCTTCACTGGGCTTTACCTCCGCAGTGGTGTGGTGTATCTGAGGAGGTTGCTGGTGGTTGAAGGCTCTCTGCTGTACAGACTCCAGAGGTGGGCCAGGATATGTTGGAACAGGGATGTTCTCCATTGGCCGAGATCTGCAGAAGAAAAAAGAGGTAGGAGGTAGGTAGGTTCCTTTCTTTCTATCCTTCTCTGATGAAACTACCATTATCTTTGTCCTAATAGGCTGTCTCTTACTGTGTTTTCTAGAATTGTGACATGATAACATCCCTACAAGCAGGTCTGGTATCATTCTGTCACTTAGCATTCTGTTTGCTGACAAAGGTATGTCTAGAGCTCTGCCACCTAAAACAGCTAAGCCTCTGCTGGCACAATCATGCAAGTGTGTGCTGGACACATACCCGTGGTGTTGAGGTCCAGGAGACTGCTGATGATTATAGGTACCACACTATATCCCAAAGATAGATAGATAGATAGAGAAAAAGAACATGGATTGAGAAGCATTGCAGGTGTCTCGGAGGGAAGAAGAATGTTTGTGTGGAAACCCTGTAAACCCCCTTCACTGGGCTTTACCTCTACAGTGATGTGGCGTGTGCGAGGAGCTGGCTTGGGGGGGTGAGCTGTCTGCTCTAGAGAACTAGTGGACTCTAGAGGTGGTCCAGGATATGGTGGAACAGGGATTTTCTCCATGGGCAAAAAAAAACTGGAGAAGAGAAAATAGAAGGAAGCTCAGTTATGTGTTAGCTGAATTATTTCTGTCTTTCCTAGTTTTTCTCTCTGTGGTCACAGCAGTATGATTGATGCAGTATGATGATGATCACAGTATGGTGTGAGCAGTCTCTACCTTAGACCATTACACAGACCTTCTGATTATACAGAGCACATCTTATTTCAAAATGATAAAATTAACAAGACATTCAATGGGAAATTTACAGATATTCTAAGTAACAAATGTTTATGATATTACGGTATTATGCATATGAGTATATGCATATATTAATAGTGAATTTTTTTTTGTTGCCATTTTACAGTAATTCTACAGCAATATTTTACAGTAATTTTACAATGAAGTTTACCGGATCTTTACAGCATTTTACAGTCATTTTCAAACAACTTCACAGTAATATTTACAGTAATTTTTAATAGTAATTTTAACATAATATTTACAGTAAAAAGAGCAAACACTTTTTACCTGTTATCTTTTGATCTTTTTGTTTTGATTAAAGTGTTAAAGCATTGAAGGTGTCGATTAATTTCTCTACAACAGAAGCTCTGACAGCAGTTTCGACTGCAAAGTTTGATTAATGCATTGTGTAATACGCTACTCTACTCTAGTAACAGCTTACACAGGGATCTGTAAGCATGTCTAATTGTTAATATGGTAACGTCTTCTCTAAGGAGATGTTTTTGTTTTTTAAGCATTCATGGAAGGAGTCTCCAGTGTCAGCACTTTGTAACAGTCAGACATAAAGCTGTAACTTTAATTTTTCCTACCATCTTCGGACAGAGACGTTTACGCTTTGCTGTTTCTCAGTAACATGACATTTTTAAAAAAAAACCTCAGTAGAGAAAAAAGCGAGACTGGTAAGGGGAACGAATGTTTATGGCTGCAAAAAATGTGAGAACAAGAGCTAACTCGCTTCACGGACGTTCCACAACATTAAACGGATAAAATTATGCTGTATCATTCTTTAATAAATAAAAAAGAAACATTTAAATGTTGGCAAATTGCTGTGGTATAAGATGAATAAAACACTTTTGGACATGCTGTTATAAGAAAAACTAACTTTGGGGTGGTAACAGTAACTTCACTTCATCACATCACCAATAATCGTTAATTATTTTCTATAACAGCATGACACAGAGTGTTCTATTGCTTACATTCCTTACTGGTATATTTTGTATAGAGATAAGTTCCCTTTCTTTTTAACTATATACATTTATCTATCTATCTATCGTTGCTATATGGCACCAATTAAACTCTTACTACCACACACACGCACACACAGACACTGTACCTGTGCTTTAGCAATGAAGCGAGAACGAGAGCAGTTATTTGGATGCTTCTCCTATGAGAGGTACCAGGAAACTGTAAAAACCTTCATGGTGTTAGAGAGAACTCAAGTGTAGAGGGTAAGAGGAGGAGCGAGAAACAGAAAGGCAAATTCCTTTCATACCTGTTATGAGGTGTGTCAGAAACAAATTAATATACAGGTGAAGACAGGAAAATCGTGTAATATTGAGTTAGCTGGAGTGGATCGTTTCGTTTTTCGACGCTGCTCTCAGACGTCTTACCTTATCACGATCTCGGGAGTGTGCAAAGAATCAAATTATTCTGTTTGAAATGTTAATCTAATATATATGAAGCACAGGCTAAAGGGAATTTGTTGGTCTCCTCTAAACTTACCCGGGTTTTCTCATTTAATTTGTGTAAAATTTGCCAGGCAAATAAACGCAGATATTAAATATAGATTCTTCTAGCTTAAATAAGATCATTTCTTAGATATAAGAAACATATAAGTTACTTGTTATTTTACTGATCTGTTCCATCCTCATGCCGTGACTGTCCAGTGTTTCTGGCTTCTTGGCTGTTTACGCATTCTTAATGCTGAAATGTGTATGTATTTCAGTTTTAAAGCTTTCGTGATTGTCTGTCTGATACAGTACTGAAAGAAGGAGAATGTACAGTATGTGGTGATTTCTTTTTACGTGCATCATAATTACAATCAAAATTTCAGCTGAATTTGCTGTACCTTTTGACTGAAATATCAATAAGGTGTTTCCAACAAGGGAAGAATACTAATAAGCATAAAATAAGAAAATGGTCAAGAATGGTTATAATTCAGCAGTCAAGTGTAAATATCAACACCAAACATTTGAGTGTGACACCAGCTCAAGTCATGGCACCTGTGTACTGAACTGTCACTCTCACACACTGTTGTAGCCCATAATGAAGATCAAAGATCACTCTGGAGAGCAGAGGTTCGAGGCCATAGACTTTATTCTTTCAAAAATAAAGCTGAGCGGTGCTCTACAGAGAAAGTTCCCCAACTCAGAAGGGCATTCTTATATACATTTACCTGAACAATATTCCACATCCTGTTTTTAACAAGACACACACTCTCATACATCTATAACATTGAGGATTAAACATTATCAATTATGAGTACACATTTTGTGGTTAAAATATTCTATAACACACACATTCACAGTCACTTTGCAAGGTCTTGCCAATGCTCATGTTGTGAAAGCTCTGACTCTTTTAACCCTGTTTGCTGCTCTTGTGTATGAACCTGGCCTCTTTGGAGTTAAGCTCTGTTCTGATTGCCTGTGTGTATTATTTGACTTATTGTTTCTGACTTACTGGACTGTTTAAGGATTCTGATTTTGGATTGCACTTTTAATAAACCTTCAGCACTCGAACCCCGGTACTGCATCAAAACCTACCTCAAACGCAGAAATATGGAGCCCAAAAAGTATCTACATACACTGATCAGCCGTAACGTTAAAACCACCTGGCTAATATTGTGTAGGCCCCCCTTGTGCTGCCAAAACAGCTCTGACTCTTCAAAGCATGGACTCCACAAGACCTCTGAAGGTGTGCTGTGGTATCTGGCACCAAGACGTTAGCAGCAGGTCCTCTAAGTCCTGTAGGTTGTGAGGTGGGGCCTCCATGGATCAGACTTGTTTGTCCAGCACATCCCACAGATGCTCGATTGGATTGAGATCTGGGGAATTTGGAGGCCAAGTCAACACCTTGAACTCTTTGTCATGTTCCTCAAACCATTCCTGAACAATTTTTGAGGCTACTGCCATTAGGGAATACCATTGCCATGAAGGGGTGCATTTGGTCTGCAACAATGTTTAGGAAGGTGGTACGTGTCAAAGTAACATACACATGAATGCCAGGACTCAAGATTTCCCAGCAGAACATTGCCCAGAGCATCACACTGCCTCCGCTGGCTTGTCTTCTTCCCATAGTGCACCCTGGTGCCATCTCTTCCCCATGTAAGGGACGAACACGCACATACCCGGCCATCCACATGATGTACAAGAAAACGTGATTCATCAGACCAAGCCACCTTCTTCCATTGCTCCATGGTCCAGTTCTGATCCTCACGTGCCAATTGTTGGCATTTTCAGCAGTGGACAGGGGGTCAGCATGGCCACTCTGACCAGTCTGCGGCTACGCAGCCCCATATGCAGAAAGCTGCGATGACACCTTTCTATCAGAGCCAGCATTAACTTTTTCAGCAATTTGTGCTACAGTAGCTCTTCTGTGGGATCGGACCAGACAGGCTAGCCTTGTCGCGCATCAGTGAGTCTTGTAAGCTCATGACCCTGTCGCCGGTTCACCGGTTGTGATTCTTTGGATGATTTTGGTAGGTACTAATCACTGCATACCGGGAACACCCCACAAGACCTGTCGTTTTGGAGATGCTCTGACCCAGTTGTCTATCCATCACAATTTGGCCCTTGTCAAAGTCACTCAGATCCTTACACTTGCCCATTTTTCCTGCTTCCAACACATCAACTTCGAGAACTGACTGTTCACTTGCTGCCTAATATATCCCGCCCCTTGACAGGTGCCATTGTAACGAGATAATCCATGTTATTCACCTGTGAGTGGTTTTAATGATATAGCTGATCGGTATATGAACATAGTCTAGTATATAGTCTAGTAAAAGTAAATATTTCAACTGATCAGAAATGAATAATTTCTGGCAAAGTAAGTATGTAAGTAAGTAAGTAAGTAAATAAGTAAGTAAAGGCAAAGGAAAATTCTCATCCAGCAGACAATCACTGGTAAATAATTTTTTACAGCAGTTGTAATTAAAAAGAAAAGGTCCTGGGTGGTGTGTGCTGCACAGATTAATGAGTGGTGCCTGCCTTTGCTCAAAGACTAATCAGCTCAGCTGTGCGATGTTTCATGTGACACTGGTGTGAATTTGATTGGATGTGGTTTGTCCAAAAAGCAAAAGCACAACTGAATGGCATAGAAGCTGGGCAAGAGAGAGAGAGAGAAAAAAATTCAACAGGTATTCTGAAAGGTAAAAACTAAAATGTATATATTTTTTTCAAGGAAATTCATTTTTAAGACTAAGTATACAAGTTTTTCATTTCAGTAATACTTGAGTAAAGTACAACTCTTTCAGTATTTAACAGTTTTTAAGTACATTAACGCTGTACAAGTATTTTCACTATTCAAGTATTTTCTCCAACAGAGCCCAGATTTTTTTTTTTATACATCTTTCCACAATGAGGACTATATTAGGTAACAACAGAGACCATGAAAGAACCAGAAAAAGAAATTATTCGACAAATATGAGGGAAACATACAACTCTGAATAGTATATCACATATACGCAAATGTGCATAGGCGGATAGAAATGTGTAAAATACACGTTTTTTAAAAAATAGCAAATGAAAGTCTTTTTACATTTACATCATTATAGACGAACACGTGAATATGTTTGAACTCCAACACAAACGTAGTGCAACTTGGTTAAAAGTTCTTGACAGTAAACAATGAATTACTAGGTTGCAAAGTGATCTAATCCTAAAAACAGTTCACAGTCATTCTGATGAACATTTCAACAAAGATTACGTGATATATTACACGTTCACATATTGCATAGAAAGACACCATTAACTTAGTATTATAAGGTTCTATCTCAAAGTTTTGACATTCCGGCAAGCAACACCCCAAAAGCACTGAAATTTAATTTCATTTAAATTTGCATTATTGAATTTCTGAGAAATTAGAAAGTACATTTTTGAACACATTTATACAAACCACTTAAAAACATTTTCTACACTTTTTATTCCTCCACTTAAAAGTTGTACTGAAGCTTCAAATCTGTTCGCTTCTGTCGGGAACATATTGGTAACGTGGTTATTTTATTTCATTTTGTTTATTAGAAGGTAGAGTAAGATTTCACGCAAAGTCAATAACTGCTTAAAATTTCACAATCTTTGTCTGGTTTTGAAAGAAATGGCAAATGCGCTGTCTGTGAGCTAAATGATGAGTCAAATGATGTGACTCATTGAAAAGGACTGGAATTACCATCGTTGGAATAATGACACCACATATTTCCACCATTTTCAATCTTTTGGCCAATAGCACATGGATATTGATTGGCTTAGGTTGCCTATGTTGCGTTCATCTCACGTTTTTCCTGGATAATGATTGGCTGGACGATAAAACCAAGCTTATCTGTGTTTTTGGGGATACAACTTTCTTTAAATGATCACATCAAAGATTTAGCAAAAAACTACACCACTGAGTTTATGTGGTTAACTCTGAATTCTCAACCAAAATGCAAGATAGTACCTTATAATACTGAAGTCACGATGTTAGTGTTGAAGAATTAAAGTCAACGTTTGTCATTAAAATACGTACCAAGCAGTTTTTCTCATCCCAGTGAAATCATCTCCTCAGTACTCACTTTGTAAAGTATGAGCTGTATGTGAAAGTGAAGTATGTGAGGAATGTGGAGAACAGAATAACGCGAAAATTTTTCAAAATGACATTTAAAGCATAGTGCTAAGCACACCGAGGACATTGTTGATTCACGTCCTCTGGGTCCTCACATGCGTCTGTAAATGTGCAGAACGTTCCTGCAGCTGGGGCACGTGTGTTGGACGTCTTTACAGGACTCCATGCAGAAGGGAATCAGGCAGCACGGCCAAATTCTGCACAGCAATGAGACACAAAAGAGCAACGTGTCATGTGTAAGCATAAGTATTCACCCCCTCCAGTTTGAAACGTTTCCACATCCTGTAGTGTTGCAACCTGGAGCTGAAATGGACTTAATTGGGCTGAATTTTTTTTTTTTAATCATTGGATTGATTGGTTGATTGAAGTATTTTGTGACACAAAGATTAAATAAGCAATAAAGCAGAAAGTTGTTGGCTGCAAAAGTAATCCCCCCCCCATGTATACTGTATATGTACAGAGGGGTTCAAATGTCTGAGACCACACTGAGAATATGGGGTTCTTTTTTTTCCATTTAAAACTGGAAAGAAACTTAAAAACATTTAATACACAGAATGAAACTCGTCTGTGCCTTGAATTCTTGAATATTCTGCACTATTTCTAAGCCACTAATTAAATTTTAAGCAAATTTGTGATATTGATCAGGTTAAATCCTTTGTACAAAAGGTCAGATTTCCCTTGAGTATTATCTCTTACACTGAAGGATGTATTCAGATGACAATCTTATGGATTTGATGTAACATTATGTTTTGTAAAAACACGCGCAGTCCATGTTTGCTTGAGTTGAATTTAAGAAAATTCTGACATTCACGTAAATATTTCTGAAGTTCTAGTTGTAAATCAGGTTGATGTTGATAATATGATTTGCAATGAAAACTTTTGTATTAAATTAGAAAAGAGTGCAAAATAGAAACACACTCGAACAAGCAAGCGTGTGTGTGTGTGTGTGTGTGTGTGTGTGTGTGTATGTGTGTGTGTGAGGTCTCTCACCCGAGTAAAAACAGGATTCCAAAAACACTCCAGACCAGGAGTCCCGTGGTGGCTCGCGTCACAGTGACAATTTGCTGGTGGCAGTAAGTGCACGTCATTGGAGCAGGAGTGTCTGCCAGAGCTGGCTGAACAACTACACACACACACACACACACACACACACACACTAACGTTACTTACATTGTGATATATATCCATTTACTTTTGTAAAACTCTAACTAAATAAAACTCTACTTACACCTTCCCCAAACCCTAATTACAGATTTATTATTATTTAAAGATTAAAAAAACCCACCCAACTCCTCTTTCCCAACAAGGTAAACATGATGCTGTATTTCCATCGTCATGGAGATATTTTCATATTGCCATGGGAACGGTCCTCTCCCTGCCCACACATCTACATATTTAACAGCTACAACTGCATGCTAATGAATTTTTTTCACATTCTTGTGTTTACTAACATGAAAAGTCTGTAACTCACCACCCAAGGCTCTTTATATTTTAGCATGCTAGCATGTGCATTTGTAAAGTAACTTTAATTTACAGAAGAATTCAAATTGTATGTATTTGTGTTTGTGTAAATAAAAAAAAAATTGTTTGGTATGTTCGAGGGAACTAGGACTAAGCCTTTACTTTTCATCGAGTTTAGTTTAAACAGCTGAAATGCTGTCATTTTTCTAGACTAAAACCAAATTACAAAATCATGGCTAAACTATTATATAATTTTTTCCAAATACTGTATCTGTAAAATATTGATGGCAGAGAAGCTAATAGGACAAAAACAAACAAACAAATAAAAACACGCAGCTTGAAATGTTCCCGAGAAGCCGAAAAGCATAAACTCCTCTGTCCTGAAGATGTCAGAAAACTTAAAGTTACAGCTTTACCTCTGACTGCTACAAAGCGCTGACACTGGAGACTCCTTCCATAAATGCTAAATAAACGTCTTCTTAGAGAAAATTTCACCATATAAAAAATTACACATCCATTTAATATGGAGAGTCCACCATACGAGCCCCTGCGAAAGAACTGTTACTATAGAAACGATAACGTATTAGAACGAGTGCGTTCAGAAGCCACAAAGTGGAATTTCCACCTGTTTTGGGGGTGCCCATATTCAGCATTGAATTTATTTGTGAAGTCACACTCCATAGTTAATGGCGCCTATGAAAGTAGACACTGTGAACTTTAAGAATTAACAGGTTTTCACAAGTATTCTGTCTTTTTTTTAACCTAACCTACTAGGTTTAAATGTTATAATTTCATTGTGGCACTTGTATACAGTGTTTTACTGTCAAAAACGCTTTAGTTGTGCTGTCCGTTTTATCTCTGTATCAGTGTTATTGTGGAAAGGTGTGCATTGTTTGCCCAGCACGGGGCTCACACCCCTCCGCTTTCCCATCACCCTGCTCACCAGCAGCTAAACACAGAGTCACGATACTCTACACACAGAAACCCAACAGTGTCCTGACTAACCTTATAACAGACTTGCAGCGATAAAATAATTCATTTGTTTATACTGATTGAAAATGTCTGATAAGTCGATTGGAATGGAATGCCAGTGTACTGCGAGAAAAGGTTAATATGACAATCAAGTTATATTTGTGACGGGTGACATGATAAACATGAAACCTAAACAGTCACAGCAATTTCTACGAATAAAAACACAAATATGCACAAATATAAATACAGTCACACATAGACACAACACATTACACACATACACACACACACACACTGAAACACTCACCCACAGGGTTTACCACCATTAGAGCCGGTTGGGTCTGGATGACTCTCGGTGGCTGGCCCACCGTTAGCTCTGGATGCATTATCGTAGGTGCAGGTTGAACCACTGTAGCGCTGTACTTGGGGGGAGCTGGATACACAGTGTCCTGGGCCACTGTGGGTAAGCAAGTAGCAAATTCATCCCACATACACCACACAAGGATATTATAATGTTTAAAGGCAAGCAAACATTATTAAGGAAAAGTCAGCATAACCCAGAGTGGCTAGAAGGATAAATATTCAAGGCACTGGTCTAGAGATGCGTACCATGTGCAGGCTGTTTTTACTATTTGGAATTGGTCAAACTTTTTTGCGAGCAAGCAGGATTGGTCAGAACATTTTTGGACTGGAATTGGTCAACATTTTTGAAGGCGCAGGCAGGATTGGTCAAACTGTTTTTGTGGGAACTGGATTGGTCAAACTGTCTGTGGAAGTGGTTGGAACTGATCAAAGTTTTTTTTGGAGTGGGTGGGATTGGTTAAACTAATTCGGGTGTGGCTGGGATTGTTTCAAATTTTTGAAGGACCGCTTAGGTTTGGTTAAATCCCAGTGGGTGGGATTAGTTAAACCTTTAGTGGGAGTGCATGGTCATTTTTTGTGGGAGTGGGAAAGATTGGTCAAACCTTTTGTGAGGGGAGATGGGATTGGTCAAATGTTTTGGGAGCAGGTGAGATTAGTCAAACCTTTAGTGAGCGTGGGCAGGATCGGTCAGACATTTTGGGTAGCGGGTGGGATTGGTCAAATTTTTTTTTTGGGAGTAGGAATGATTTTTCAAATTGTGTGAGGAAGTGGGCAGGATTGGGACTAACAATGGTCCTGCACACACCTCTACACTGGTTTCTATATTTCCAATATGGAAATACTACAGTGATTTCAAAGCAAACAAAAGTTGAGAAACATTCAAGACTGAAGCAGTACAGGAGCTTCCTTTGGCACTGTTTCTCTCTCACACTGCTCTCTTTCCCCTCCATGCTGCATACCCCTAAAAAAGCTAATTACCTTAAATAAAAAAAAGACTGTTCTACCTGTTCCAGTGCTAGTTAGTAAGCTGTTTCCTTGTACAGGAAGCAAAAGATTTGCCCTTCGTACTGAATAAATGGATCCCTTTAAATGGATCGCGTACCTGATAGAGGAGGATAAAC
Organism: Pangasius djambal; assembly: GCA_022985145.1. Classification (NCBI taxonomy): domain Eukaryota; kingdom Metazoa; phylum Chordata; class Actinopteri; order Siluriformes; family Pangasiidae; genus Pangasius; species Pangasius djambal. The sequence goes on along the minus strand of CM041000.1, from coordinate 15,287,332 downwards.
AGCTCCAGGTGCGGGGTCGATGGGGCCCGGGTATGGTGGAGGAGGGTTGAGCTCCATGATCAGAGGTCAAGGACCTGCAAAAGAGAATGTCACACTTCCTATAATTTTTTTTCTGCTTGTCCTGTTATTGCTTTGCATAATTAAACTGAGCCTCTATCTTTCTATCTCAGCCTCTCTATCGCTCTGTATCTCTCTGTTTGTGGAAGTCCTGGGAGATATTTGTGCTATCCTGACCAGCAAGTCTGGTGGCATTTACTTCTATGGTGTTAAGTGACATTGCAGTTTTTCCACTGTAGTCAGTCACATACATGCGTGCACACACACACACACACACACACACACACATGCATGCTTGCTGGTTCAACTTTGTACACATAATCTTTATCTGTGAGGTTGAAATAAGTGGATGAAATGTCAGTATACCTGTGCTGACTCTTTCTGCTGTTTATTTTTTCTTTTTGCAGTTAAGATTAGTTTGACTTGTACAGTGTATAAGTACATTATTCAGGAGTCTTGTTTGACACTTTAAAACTTCAACAAAGCCTCATTTTTTATCATATATATATATATATATATATATATATATATATATATATATATATTATATATCATTTTTATCACAAGTACTCATCTCAAGGTGTAATGAACAGAACTGAACAAGCGGTAGCAATGAACAACAGTGTTACTGTAATCATCTACACTACTGTCACATACAGTAATTACACAACAGCATATTGTATTTTAGTTTAGTAGTAGCATTGCAAAAGCCACGGATCATATAATATTCATGAAGCTTTGGCTAAATTGCATAGGATTAAAAGACAATCCTTAGTCCAAAATATATAATCTCTGTGCTTTACTTCTTCTACAAACACCAGATGAAAAAGTTCCTAGTTTTTAAACATAAAGACACTCAGTCACACATGACAGTACACAAACATACCCCTACATACCGAATTTTGAGGAGAAAAGGAGCTTCTCCTCTTCAGAGATATGAAGCTTGTAGGAGTATTCACTGTCCACGGATTCACATACAGTATGAGGAAGGGAGAGAGAGGGAGATCGAGAGAGAGAGAGAGAGAGAGAGAGAGAGAGTGAGGCAGAGTAAGAGTGAGGGAGTGTGTTGAAAGATACAAGGAATTTGAGGAAGAACGAATTTTCAACTCACAAATACACTGTTTCTAATGTCAATGACATTTTAAAAAAGTATCTTATTTGTACTTTCATTTTTAATCATTTTGTATCTACTGATGTTTCGCTGTGTAACTTTCGCCATTTATTTCATGTCATGTTCACCTGTAATCACATGCAAGGTACATGGTTCGCCGAGTCACGCTGGTGCTTAAACCCTTACCTGCATGCTTCCTACGATATGACAATAACGTGAATATTTGTACAGTCAACACACCTGTTTTGACCATAAAATTTTTTTAAAAATGTCTCATGGAAAAATAAATAGAATTTGAAGAGACAGATAAAAAATAATCCACAGTGAAACACTTGCTTATTAATCTTTATCATTAACATCATTAACACCCAAGACTTGTTTTGTAATGAAATTCTGTGTTAAATTTTTTTAGTCTAAAATAATCCACAATCCCATTTGACTGCCTGCTGATAGTGGGACATTCAGCAGTGGTGATTTTAGCAGTCCTTTAGTCTGTCCAGCTGTCTCACCTCCTCATCTGTACACTCTACTCAAGCAGATTGCATACCTTTACACTGTTTATTACACCTGAATATTCACCTGCCAACTCCGGATTTATTGGCACCCTTCACAAAAATGGGCACAAAAACAAACATTCCATACACAAACATAACTTTTGCTCTAAAATCAAATACCAAAAATTTTGAAATTGCTTGAGAAATTGCATTTTGACCATTTTCTTTTGTTGGGGTTGAAATATGCAGTTGTACAAATGTTGAAACCATCACCATGTGGAAAGCCAAAGAGCTTTCAATAGATGGTAGTTTACCTACACCAGTCAAGTGATGGATATTTAAAAGTATTTATAAGCAGCCTGTGAAGATGGCCAAGTACAAGGATATTTACAAAAGATGACAAAATCTAGGTTAGGAGGTTAAGACTTGCCTATAGTTAGGGGGCCAAGCACCGAAGGTGCATAGACACCCTATTGTTATTCCATGTTTTCTTCTTCTTCTTCTGGCTAGAGTGTCTATGGGAGCCCATAGAACCATCTGTTAAAAAGTTGTGAATTTTGGCAAACTGTTTGGGGAGGGTCTAAGGAACATTCTAAACAAATTTGGGCCAAGGACTGCCAGTGCTCTAGCGACACCATCGGGTAAAATTTGAGCCTAATTTGAAAGTCCAAAATAAAAAAATTCAATGCACCCTATGACGTCAATTTCTGTCTAATTAGGTTTCCCCCATCTTGGATTTTGTCAAAAACAGTTTTTTCACTACTCCTCCTACAAATTTTGTCCAATCATCACCAGGTTTGGCACACATCATCTTCAGATTAAGCCTCACAGAAGTTATCAAAAGGGTCCAAAGGGTTTGCCCGTAATGGGCCAACGAATCTGATGGCGAAGCTGCTAAACAGGATGTGAGGCTGTATCTAAGCAACGACTTTGAACACTGACACAAAGCTTTAGCATCTTCAGGCATCTTACGTTAGGCATCTTCAGGACTATGACCTGAGGCTATGCAACAAATTTCATGCCAGTGCCACTTACTGATAAAATGTTACAATAACATGCCTAAAATGCTTACATCTAACTGCCAATTTTGCCACTCCTCCTACAAATTCTGTCCAAACTCGACCAAATTTGGCTCACATTATCTTGACACCTGTCTAAACAATGCTGCAGCAATGTCACTCTGCTACCCATTTGTTCATCTAGACCTTTCCTCCTACAGTCAGAGAATTCCAGCACTGTCCGTGGTCAAAACATAAACATCATGAGTGAAACTACCAATCACTCTTGAATCCCTTTGCCTAAAGTTATGGCTCTGCTTTCCTGTGATTGCTTTGTAGCATGTCTGTTAATGTGTGGCTTACTGAGTCTGGGTGCTTGGCCCCCAAAAATGCTGCTATCTTTCAACAAGACACACCCAAATCAATACAGCAATAGTTGTGGGATATGATTGTGTTTTAAACCCTACTAAAACCTGTGGCAGTTTACCTGCACGGACATAAAAATATTAATAAGTGTTTTGCATAGTGGGGGGTTCAAGTGCCTTTTACAAATGTTCTCCAACCCTGTGTGATACTGGACAGCCTGCAGTTCAATGTCAAACAAACTTGAGATGTCAGTATTGAGAAGGTTGATTTGCATGTAAAGGCGTGACAATGAGGACGAGTGCAACATGCAAATCAACCTTCTCAGCTGGTGAAGGTTGGTGCTCTGTTGTGTGGTTCTGTGTGGAATCTGTGGATTACAAAAAGAGACAGATATGTTCTTGGTAGGCAGCTGTGAGCTTTTTCTCTGCCGCTTTCCTCAGGTTAATGTGTTAAGAAAGTTAAATGTGTATAGAAAACAGTCATAACTGTAATATTTGGTGACTGAATGCAGATCACAAGTGCATAAACTCAGCGCTTTCTTTATTTAGGCAAATCCAATAATCGTAAAAAAATGTCCATTGCTGGGGTCAAAACACAGTCAGATAGCACAACAGGTCAATACCAGGACCAAGGGACACAGAAAGGGAACTAAGGACAGAAAGTGGGACAAAGAATCAGGGCAGAAATAACCAGACTAATCAAGGTGTGACACAGAACAGGTGAACACATTAAGGTAATCAGCAAAAGGGTCATGATGGGCAGAGACCAAAACGAAAACAAAAGCATGTGTCATAAACAAAAGCAAGTGGAGTAAACTCAAAACAAAAAGACATGAGAGCAATAACACTGATGCATGGAATTAAAAAATGAATCAAACAAAGTACAGTATGTTGCTTTGGTAACATTTATGTTGCTTTGGTAACACTTTATTTAACCCAGAAGAAGGTGCTATCTGCCCTCTTTGGCCTACATGAGCTCATAGATGCCCATGATTTGTTAATATCACTGTGATTGACAGGAGAGAAAGAGTAATATCTACAAGTAAGTTTGCAGTCTAGACTCCCATACACGGACATTGGGATTCAAACTCTCCTGGTGGAAGGAGGAGCGCTTTTCTGTTGTGTGACTTGGGAGGAAATACAATTACTGTTCCACTGTTCCTTATTCCAATTTAAGATATTGCACACATAGAAAAACAAAATATATAATAAGGTTATGCAAAAGACTTGAAAGCAATCACTTGAAAGCAATCACTGTTAATGTAGTACTTCTCTCGCTCTCTCTCATTTGCTCTATGTGGTGATGATTACCTCAGCGATGCTTTTTCACAACCTAGAAAACGCACGCACACACACACACACACACACACACACACACACACACACATGAAGAGCTTGAAGTGGAAGTAAATGCGATTATATAATTCGTATAAGTCTGCGAAACTATAACCTTTTTGCTGAGTTTTGGCCTCCAGTCTCCATAAAATCAAGATGGAGAAAGTTTTAAACTCAGTTTTCACTGTTTTCATGTGGATGGCAAACATTTGAAAAAAAAAAAACGGACAAGTGACATCACAGCGAGAACCGCTGTGGTTCTGTGTATTATGTATGTGCTATGAATGCACTACAAACCTCAGAGAGATTTTGGAGAACACTTTTGTCTTCAAGTGTAACCTTAAGCAGTAGTTCAACCTCTTAACTTCTGACTGCTTTAAACTTTAATGGCTATGAGCAAAGTGATGGCATACAAATGGAAGCACTCACGGTTAATGTGTCATAATCCAAAGAGATGGACTGAGGATCCAGAGCTGCATACGTGTTATCAGGAGGTCTGGCGTGAACCGTCTGTGTGAAGACATAAATAAGTTGTTTGTAAGGTTCGCGATTTCCAAGAGTGTCCAAGTGAAGTGCGTCAGTGAAACATGACTTACTGCAAGTGTGCTGTACACATCATTGGAGGACCTGGTCATGGGTTTAAGAGAAGTGTATGTGCTATCTTCAGCATGTGTGCCACCATCCTACAGAGAGATCATCAGCAATGCCAGGCATTAGCCAAAGGAAGCAAAACCCTTAAAACGCTAAATAAAAAATATGGCCGTGTAACGCTGTTAACAATGAATGCCACTGCTGTTAGTTCCTGTTCACGCTTAGCTTACAGCAGCTATAAACCATCGTTCACTCACCAGCCTATCTTTTCTTCCTCTCTCTTGAAGTTAATAAGACGAAAAAGAAACACAGTTTGTCATGTCACTGAGAAAACAAACTTACTGACTGTTACAAAGCGCTGACACTGGAGACTCCTTCCATACATATTAAAAATTATGTTCGAACTGAGAATTTAGCTTCGCTACAGATTCATTCGAGGAATGAAAAATGTTTAGCAAATAGTGAAATGATGTTTTAAAAGTTCTCAGGTTACGTATTTTATCGTCACTAGGTCCAGACAAGAGAGAAGTGTGTTGTACAGTGTTCTGTAACACTCACCTGATGTTTAACCGCGCTCCTCTTCTGCCTCTTCCTCCTGCTCTCAGAAAAAAAAGTCAATTATTTGCTCGACATAAACGAAGACCTTTGAATGATGAATATGATGAATATGCGTAATAGATGTTATAGGAAAAACGATCAACAACGATGTGGTATGATGAAATCTAAACTCGTCTGTCCTGAAGACTTTCGCAAAAACTACAGCTGACACTGGAGGCTCCTTTGATAAATGTTAATTAAATGCTTATGCTTTTAATCCTATGGTGCTTAAGCTACCACGTGCTTCCCGGTAAGGACCTTGTTTACGTTAACATGCGTGTTTTGTTTTCATTCATGTCCTGTCTCCTCCTCTGTCTTGTCATTGGTTGTATCCTTCATGTGTCATGGCCTGTCTCACCTGTTCCTGTTTCCCCTTTATTCTGTGTATTTAACCCCCCCACACCCCCACCCCACCCCACCCCACCCCACCCCGTGTGTCTTTGTGGTTTGCGCTGTATTGTTCATTGTTTGGCTGCCTGACTGTACCTAGCCGGTTTGTTCTATTTGTTCCCTCTGGTTTTTGACTTCTCGTTCTGTTCCCTCGTTTTGTGCCTTTGTATTATCCCTGATATTGCTGTTTGTACGTCGCCTGGCCGTTGGCTGTTTTGGATTACATTTTGAACATTGTTTTGGATTTGGCTGCCTGTCTGTCTTACTAAATACGCCCTTTTACTGCACTTGCATCCGCTTCCACTCACATTACATGACACTGATCTGCAGCTGCGATACTGTCAGAGCTGCCAGACAAAGATATCACTGTTAATTAAACAGATAAAAATCTTACCACTTTCCTGCTTCCTATGAATGCAATTCAGAAATATATCTAAATAACTGTGTTGTGCTGCCAGTGGCGTAACCAGAAATGAATTTAGGAGGGATGAGGAAATATACAAAAATAAAATCATGATTGTTGTGGCATTGAGCAGTAGGAGTGCTGATGTTTGTTATTTAATCATTTAAAGCACAATCATCCGCAAACAATCTCTCCATATTAATAACACTGCCATGAAATACATTTATGACACTGAAAAAGATTACAATAACATGTTAATCATAGGATAAGATTAATGAAGCCTGTATCGGGCTTTAGCGTATTGTGTCCTACATAATAGCTACACATTTACAGCCAGATGCCTGTGATTTACCTCATGCAGAAAAGTCCAGCGATACAAACTCCGCCCCCACAGATGCCGACTCCAACAGCCACACACAAATCCTTGATACTGAAACTGTGGTCTGAAGATGGAGACACTGCGAGAAAAAAAATGATTCCACAAAAGCTTAAAGATATAAAACTTACATCGAACAATGTGATCAGATGTCGTACCACTTAAAGTCAGAGGCACTGCAGCTGCTCTCTGATTCCCGTATTTATTCTGAGCCATGCAGTAAAACCATCCACTGCTGTTGAAGCTCAACGTGAAGCTGTAACTCTGTCCAGATCCTACAGGTGAGCTTTCATCCACCTTATACCAGGTGTAGGTCTGCACAGGTGGGTTAGCATCACTGCTGCAGGTCAGAGTCACTGCACTGCCATCCACTATCTCACCAGAGGGACTGATGGACACTGAGACTCTTTTAGGAGGGTCTGTGAAAAAAGGACGATATAACAGAAGTCTAAGAATATTTAAACAGGAACCAGTCGCACAGCTGGATGTCAATTGCAATAAACCACTTACATAAAACATTTAGAGTGACTTTTGAATATTTCTCCCCATATTGATTGCTGGACTTGCACATGTAATCTCCACTGTCCTCAAAGCTGATCTTGCTAATGGGGTAGGTTTTTCCTGTTCTCATAAAGATTGTTCCTTTATACCAGGTGTAGTCATGCACAGGTGGGTTAGCATCACTGCTGCAGGTCAGAGTCACTGAACTGCCCTCCATTATTTTACCAGAGGGACTGATGGACACTGAGACTTTCTTGGGAGGATCTGAAACCCGTCACAAGATATTTAGGTTTTAAAGCAATACTTAGTCTCTGTGAACAACTGAACTTTTTCAGAACTCCGCCGACACTTACACAAAACTTTTACGGTCACTTCCTCAGAGTATTTCTCTCCATATTGATAGCTGGACTTGCACTTGTATTCTCCACTGTCCTGAGAGCTGATCTTGCTAATGGTGTAGGTTTTTGCTGTTCCTATAACTGATGTTCCTTTAAACCAGGTATATTTCAGTGAGTTGTCATCACTGCTGCAGGTCAGAGTCACTGCACTGCCCTCCACTATCTCACCAGAGGGACTGATGGACACTGAGACTCTCTTTGGAGGATCTAAGAAGAAATAAGAAATATTAGATACTTATGCCCTGATTTACAGATATCCCAAATAACATGCACTAATTTGCATGTAGATGAAGATAAATTGTGCGCACAAAAAGCGTGTGTGCTGTGGGCGTATATTTACAAAGAACAATTGCAATTACCTCAAGTTCAACATAGGGGTAGATTTTTGAGTGTGAAAAGAGTGAACCTGAAACTAGATCTTGCCTTGTCTGGTGAAACCACAGAACAAAAATGCAAATAAATGCACCCCTGTGCTAATACTCATCCAATGACGTTCAGTTCAAATTGTGGTTTAATAAACACAAAATCTTTACAACCTGCGCGTCCCTTTGCACCACCGGGCGGCGATTTTGTGAACAAGACTCATGTGTAAATTTGTGTGTGCCACGGCGGCAGCGGTCCCCACGGTGGTAAGGGGTATTTTGGTTGCCAACCTGCTGTATGTGCATAACTGTGCATCTAGTGGATTAAAGGCTGTGAGGTGTGGCAACAAGACCCTGCAAAACACAACATCAGTGGTAGCTCGTCCATAGAGACAGCTGTGGCAGAGTCCCACCATATACAGTATACAGTGGGCACAGACTCGCCCAAACTGGACAGTTGAAGATTAGAAAAAAAAATCACCTGGTCTTTTTCTAGTCTTCAACTGTCCAGTTTAGGTGAGCCTGTGCCCATGATAGCCTCAGAGTCTTGTTCTTGGGTGACAGGACTGAACCCTGATGTGGTATTCTGCTGTTGTAGTCATCCACAAAGGCTTTTGACTCTGTTAATAGAGAGGGCCTATGGAAGATAATGGCAAAGTACACTTGTCCCAAAAGGTTAAACTCCATGGTGCAGCAATTCCACTATCATATGCAAGTACAAGTCCAAGACAGTGGCAACATGACTGAGCCTTTCCCTGTCTCAAACGGCATGAAACGAGGCTGTGTCCTGGCACCTTCTTTTGTTCGGTCTCATGTTTTATGCCATGCTGATTGATGCCTTCAGAGGGATATTGCTTAGATGGTAAACCATTGGTAAAACTCAGGAGGACTCAAACCAAGGTCAGGACAAACATCACCAGAGACTTTCTGTTTGCCGACCATTGCGCCCCCAAAGAAGGATCAGAAGTTGACATGAAGGTGCAGCACTGACATGTTCTCTGATGTGTGTAGTAACTTTGGTCTTACCATCATCAGGAAGTAGACTGTAGTGATGTATCAACTAGCCTCAGGGATGGTTTATATTGAGCCAAACATAAGTGTGAATGAAAAGAGACTGAATGCAGTGCACAAGTTCATCTATCTTGGCAGAACACCAATTGTTCCAAAATGTTGCTAGTGATGAGAAAGTCAATACTAGGATTGCCAGAGCTGGCACAGCCTTTGGCAGACTTTATGCCAGTGTCTGGAACAAAAGGGGCTTCAGTTTTTTCTTCATATGGCAGAAACATACTTTATTTTAATTTTTAAATTAAAAATGTTATACCAGGCCACTAGAAGTATTCGTTTGAGCATGCACCTGCCGTACCCAAAGAGACCTTTAGATTTAGTAACATTAATCTATAATATGCATAACAGAAAGAAGCAATCATCCTCTGCAGACCTGTTTAGTAAATCAGCTTGCATGATTATTTTTTGCAGATGTTATCAAGTTTACATGTGTTTCTACACACAAAACTTTATTAAATCAGGGCCTCAGACTTCAGAGCGCTCTGTAGCGTTCGTTAATGTCAGCAATTTGTTCTGAATTCAAACACTTACCGAAAACATTTAGAGTGACTCCATCAGAGTATTTCTCTCCGTATGGATTGTTGGCCTTGCACATGTATTGTCCACTGTTCATAGAGTTGAACTTGGTAATGGTGTAGGTTTTTCCTGTTTCTACAATGAATTTTCCTTTATACCAGGTGTACCTCTGCACAGGTGGGTTAGCATCGCTGCTGCAGGTCAGAATCACTGAACTGCCCTCCACTATCTCACCAGAGGGACTGATGGACACTGAGACTCTCTTTGGAGCATCTGAAAAATACAAAAGAAGACTAAACAAAAGATATTTAAGTTTTAAAGCAATACATGTATGAATGTCTTCAGGTTTTATAAATTCAAATTGTGCAACACTTACACAAAATATTTAGAGTCACTCCATCAGAGTATTTCTCTCCGTATTGATTTCCGGCCTTGCACTTGTACTCTCCACTGTCCTCAGCGCTGATCCTGTTAATGCTATAAGATCGTCCTGTTCTTATGAAGGATGGTCCCTTATACCAGGTGTAGGTCTGCACAGGTGAGTTAGCATCAGTGCTGCAGGTCAGAGTCACTGAACTGCCTTCCACTATCTCACCAGAGCGACTGATGGACACCGAGACTCTCTTGGGAGGATCTGAAAAATACAAAATATTACAAAACAAAAGATATTTAGGTTTTAAAGCAATATGTGTATAAAATGTCTGTAGGTTTTATGAAGTCAAATTATGCAACACTTACGCAAAAAATCTAGAGTCACTCCATCAGAGTATTTTTCTCTGTATCGATTTCTGGCCTTGCACTTGTACTCTCCACTGTCCTCAGCGCTGAACTTGTTAATGATATAAGATCGTCCTGTTCCTATAGAGGATGGTCCCTTATACCAGGTGTAGTCATGCACAGGTGGGTTAGCATCGCTGCTGCAGGTCAGAGTCACTGAACTGCCCTCCAGTATCTCACCAGAGGCACTGATGGACACTGTGACTGTCTTTGGAGGATCTGAAAATTACAAAACATAACAAAAAACAAGATATTTATGTTTTAACACAATATGTGTATGAATGTCGTTAAGTTTTATTATCTCCAATTGTGCAACACTTACACAAAACATTTAAAGTCACTCCATCAGAGTATTTCTCTCCGTATTGATTTCTGGCCTTGCACTTGTACTCTCCACTGTCCTCCGAGCTGAACTTGTTAATGATGTAAGATCGTCCTGTTCTTATAGAGGTTGCTCCCTTATACCAGGTGTAGTCATGCACAGGTGGGTTAGCATCACTCCTGCAGGTCAGAGTCACTGAACTGCCCTCCACTATCTCACCAGAGGGACTGATGGACACTGAGACTCTCTTTGGAAGATCTATAGGTAGGAAGACAAACAGAACGATGGTGCATGTGGTGTTTTTCTGTCATTGGGTGAGTTCATGTTCCATTACTGTATTATTATCTAATATATTATTAATATATTATAATATTTATCTTAATTTAGCAGTTCCTGCGAGGTTATTTCCAGACTGCACATTGTACTTACCGAGCTAATCAGCTAGAAATAACAACAAAGTCTTACTAACTTGTGACTAGAATGAGTTTGTTATTTAGGAATTTTAAATTTAATGAGGTGGACATAGCTTAACAAAATTGGAGATATAACACTAACTGTTTATTTAAGGAAAGCAGCAGGTTGGATCTCAACTTCACCTCAGCAAGTTCTGTCCGTTAAAATGCTGTTGCGAGACCATATGGCAGCATGTTCCTGACTTTTAAATACAAATGCTAATCATAAAATGTTAATTAGGTTGTGTATTGTTGATTTGTTGGATTATATATATATATATATATATATATATATATATATATATATATATATATATATATATATATATATGTATATATATACCGATAAGCCATAACATTAAAACCACCTGCCTAATATTGTGTAGGCCCCCCTTGTGCTGCCAAAACAGCTCTGACCCATCGAGGCATGGACTCCACTGAAGGTGTGCTGTGGTATCTGGCACCAAGACGTTAGCAGCAGGTCCTTTAAGTTCTGTAGGTTGTGAGGTGGGGCCTCCATGAATCAGACTTGTTTGTCCAGCACATCCCACAGATGCTCGATCGGGTTGAGATCTGGGGAATTTGGAGGCCAAGTCAACACCTTGAACCCTTTGTCATGTTCCTCAAACTCAAATTCTTGAACAATATTTGCAGTGTGGCAGGGCACATTATCCTGCTGAAAGAGGCCACTGCCATTAGGGAATAGGGGTGTACTTGGTCTGTAATAATGTTTGGGTAGGTGGAATTTGTCAAAGTAACATCCACATGAATGTCAGGACCCAAGGTTTCCCAGCAGAACATTGCCCAGAGCATCAAAATGCCTCCCATAGTGCATCCTGGTGCCATCTCTTCCCCAGGTAAGCAACGTGTACACATCTGGCCATCCACATGATGTAAAAGAAAATGTGATTCATCAGACCAGGCCACCTTCTTCCATTGCTCCATGGTCCAGTTCTGATGCTCACGTGCCCATGGTACGTGTTTTCGGCAGTGGAGAGGGGTCAGCATGGGCGCTCTGACCAGTCTGTGGCCCCATATGCAGCAAGCTGCGGTGCACCGTGTGTTCTGACACCTTTCCATTATAGCCAGAATCAATTCCTTACCTCTTACCTCGAGGACAGATGTGCTACAGTAGCTCTTCTGTAGGATCGGATCAGACGGGCTAGCCTTCATTCTCCATGCACATCAGTGAGACTTGGGTGCCCATGACCCTGAACGCCGGTTCACCGGTTTTCCTTCATTGGACCACTTTTGGTAGGTTAACTACTGCATACCGAGAACACCCCACAACACCCCACAACACTTGCCATTTTGGAGATGCTATGACCCAGGCTTCACAATTTGGCCCTTGTCAAAGTCGCTCAGATCCTTATGCTTGCCCTTTTTTCCTGATTCCAACACATCAACTTTGAGAACTGACTGTTCACTTGCTGCCTAATATGCTATACGGCCAAAAGTATGTGAACACCTGACCACCACACCCATGTGTGGTCTTTCCCCAAACTGATGCAACAAAATTGGAAGCAAACAATTGTATAGAACGTCTCTGTATGCTGTAGCGTTATAATTTCCCTTCACTGGAACTAAGAGGCCCAAACCTGTTCCAGCATGACGATGCCCCTGTGCACAAAGCGAGCTCCATGAAGACATGGTGTGTGAAGGTTGGAGTGGAAGAACTCGAGTGTCCTGCACAGAGCCTTGACCTCAACCCCACTGAACACCTTTGGGATGAACTGGAGCACCGACTGCACCCCAGACCTCCTCACCCACCATCAGCGCCTGATCTCACTAACGCTCTTGTAGCTGAATGAACACAAATCCCCACAGCTACGCTCCAACATCTAGTGGAAAGCCTTCCCAGAAGAGTGGAGCTCATTATAAAAGCAAAAGTGGAATCTGGAATGGGATGTTCAACAAGCACATACGGGTGTGATGGCCAGGTGTCCACAAACTTTTAGACATATACTGTATTTCCCACCCCTTGACAGGTGCCGTTGTAACGACATAATCAATGTTATTCACTTCAGCTGTATGTGGTTTTAATGTTATGGCTGATCAGTATATAACGCTGTGTAGAAGACTTTCACTTTTATAGCAGTTTATCACGGTTGTACTAGTTTATTATGAGAGATTAGTGGTGGGAATCATTTTTATTTTTTCATGAAGGTGAATATATAAATATGTACTTACAGTGGACATCAAGAGTGACAGCAGGGGAGCGATAACTTTGTCCCTTTACAGCACAGCTGTAGCTGCCTGCGTCCTGCTGACTGACTGATGGCAGATGAAGCAGGTTAGAGTTGTAGATAGAGTATAATTCACTTCCACTTTTGTACCAGGTGAATGTCGGAGTGTCAGTCAGCATGCAGGTGGTTTTACATGTGAGAGTGACTGGATCTCCCTCAACCACGCTATCAGGAACCATGTCCACCTGAAGCTCTGTGAATGAGAGCAAAGAGGGAAAACACACGAGGCTGAAGTGTGCTTCTTTGCTGCAGTGATGTGATGCTGCCTCTGGATGGCACAGTTTCTTCATTTTTTAAAATGACAATTTTACAGAATAATGCAAATGTAATAACAGAACAGCCCCGAAAATGTGGCTGGAATCGAACAGCCACAGTCAATATCCTCCGCTTGTTTCTATAAAGTCAAACAGGCATCAAAACTCAAATAATATTCACATGATATTAGTTTCTAGACACATACATTAAAACTATTGTGTGATTTTCTTGGACAATTTATCATGCCAGCTTATCTTTTTTTTTTTTTTGCTATGATATACCCAAAGATAAATACTGTTAACGCATATTAGGCGTGTTTTTTTTTAGCATGTAAATCTATGTTTAGTAAATTCAAACCTCTACTACTACTACTACTTCGGATAATAATAATATGTACATAACGGATGTACACAGTGTTACCGGAAATGCACAAAAGAAGCGCACAATTTTAAAACAGATATGCTTCATAGCTTTGAGTGCAAGTAGCCGATCACATGACGTCAGGAATCCTGTGCACCAGCGAATGAAGTGTAATGTGTTCATCTGGCTCATGGAGCTTACCTGTGACAGAAAGGTTGACTCCACTTCTACCTTCTAACTTTCGCCCAGATGTCATTATAATTATTGCAAAATATGTACGTTGGTCCTGTTTTGTCACATTGCTCAGTCTGAGCTTGCAGTCTCGCACTGCGTCTCTGATGTACTGAACCCTGCCGCGGTACTCGGGGTCTAAAGACAGATCAGGAGGCTCGTCCGCCGTGGCGACTGTAGACTCTTCTTTGCTCCAGAAAACTCTTTTAGCTTTGAGAAAAACACTATATTTGTAAGTGCATCCCATAGTCACTGTAGATCCTTTCAGAGCACAGATAGAGTGCTGTGTATAATGCAGTCTCGACTCTTGCTGAGATTCAACCGCTGCCGCACAAAATACAAAAATGTGTTAATAATTACCTGCATTAAAAAAAAAAAAAACAGAGCTAATTAATAACTTAAAGCAGAAAATGGGGAGCTCTGTGGGTTTTCCAGTACAGTGAGGGAGAGAGAGTTGCAGTAAAGCGGAACTCAACACACTGCACATAAAAACAAACAAACAAACAAACAAACAAACAAAAAAAAAAAAACATGAATCATCTGCCATAATTTGCTAGACGTAGAATTTGGGGATTTCAGGTTGATATCAGGAGTTCTCTGATCGAAAAATGCCATTCGCAAACAATTCAGTCGTGAATGAATCACTAAGATGAATGAATCAGAACAAAGCACTATATTAAAACACACACACACACACACACTCATAACCAACCTCATGCTTATCAAACTGTTTTTTATTGGATGATCACCCAAAGGAGTGGGTGTGCAGGTGTTCCTAATAAAGTGGCCGGGAAGTGTATGTTACGTATATTAAAGAAGGAGAAAAAATCTATAAATATATATATATATATATATGTTCAATAAAAAAAGAATACAATAATGACAACAGTGTGCAAATACTTTTGTGTAAAGAGTGGAAGGTACGTTTGAGCAAATATGGAAGTGTTTTGTGCAATATGGAAAGTCCTTTTGGGCAAAAGTACATTGTGCAATAGGTGAAGTCATCAGGGGCACGTAGTGTAAGTCGTGCAATATCGGCAGCAGGCCGTTGCGCCATAGTCAGGATGATGGATTGAGCATTTAAGTATGTGTGTGTGTGTGTGTGTGTGTGTGTGTGTGAGACTGATTAGATTTGTTTGTAAATGAACCTCTAATGGCATTTTTAATTAGGTTCTTTATCCAAGTTTGCATTGTAACGTGGGAAAAGTCGGACAAGCGCTGGCTTTAACTGAGCGAGTAACATTCAAAAGCCTCGAATAATGCTTTTAAATAAATGATTCCCATCAGAAAACAATTTGGTATCATTTGGCTGGTGACACATTAATTAAAGTACAGATCATTGACTTAAAAGAAATAAGCAAAACAAAACAAAACACGTACTGGAGTGCTGATATCTCGCACCTCCCGCTAAACATGAGCGAACGAGGTACAACCCGCTAGGTATTTATTTATCGAAAACAATCACACACACTACAGACTTAAACAGTTTGATTAACTCACCGGTCATTAGGACTAGAAAGAGGAGAGAAGCAGGAGGAATAAACTGGCGCGACACCATCACAGCAAAGTCTACAGACATAACAGAGGGATTTTTTCATTTACTCTCAGTGATCTTTGCACCATAAACAGCTCGTGTCGTTTAAATGCAT
>CM041000.1:15235094-15256104 GCA_022985145.1 Pangasius djambal | reverse complement strand
CGAGTTATTAACATTACTGTCAAGTCATAAACATTACTCACATGCTATTAACATTACAGACAAGTTACTAACATTACTGAGGAGTTATTGACGTTACAGACATATGATTTATTAACATAATAGTTATAAATTATTTTTCATCTGCCATTTTATTTTTAGCAACATGTGAAATGTGCTATTTAAGAAGGAGCCTCATTTAACACACCTGGTGAATTATTCATAACAGGAAGTGGAGCTGATTAAGAGCATCCAGGCTCTGCTGAAGAAAACTCTTGATCAAACTGTCACTCAGATCAGGTAATGACATTTACATAATGTCTGGATCTAGTTTTATTTTAAATCAAATTATTCTCAGAGATCTATCAAAGCTAAATTATACAGTGTGTTATGAGGCCTTGCAGGTGGTCTGTTTTATGTGTTATCAGGTGACTCAGTACCACTTCTCGTGTGTGTGTGTGTGTGTGTGTGTGTGTGTGTGTGTGTGTGTGCAGGCTAAACAGGAATGCTCAGCAGGTTCTAGAGCTCGACTGGTCTGATAAATATGAAGCCTACAATCTGGACGATCAGAGTGGCCGCTATTGCAACACCAGCACAAACACCCAACATCATGCTAACTCGGCTACAGCACAACATCAGTGAGACACACACACACACTCTGCACACACACACACACACACACACACACACACACACACACTTATGATGACTCATAGATCTTCGGACTATAGAGCTGAATATCCCTCTTTTTAGCCCTCTGTGTTTTGTGTGTGTGTGTGTGTGCAGAGTGTGTGATGTAGATGGGTGGATGAGGTTCACTCAGAGTAACGTGGCTCAGGCTGAGCGTGAGGAGGAGGCGAGTGCGGCGTTGTGTGTGTTGTGTGAGCGTGTTCTGCAGGAGACCGCTGAGGACCTGCAGGCGCAGAGCGACACCGTGAACGAGGCCTTCACACAGCGCTGCCATGAGCTCTCACACGCCAAGAGCCAGCTGGAGCTGCAACTTAAACAGGTAACACACACACACACACACACACACACTGTTCCATTACTATGTTTAATACAAGTAAAGAATTAAACGCTTTCACATCTATTGGTTTTGTTGTCGTTTTCTGACTCTGAATCGAGCAAAATTAATGTTTTTGATTTGTTTGCAATTTAGTTTCGTTTGGTTTCACATTGCTCGTAATTAAACGAAGCAAAAAGCAAAAATAAAAATGTTGTCTGAGAGGTGCGTAGGGCTGAAAACATCCTTGTAAAACTCTTCTGTTCATTGGTCAGGAATGTAGCAAAATATGGAAAAAAAAAAGTAAACAATTCTTTACCAAGCGTGTGTAGAGATCACACAAAGAGAACACGGAGAACATGAAGGACAGGGAGCTGATGCATAATTATAGAATTAACGAGTTAAAACGAAACTGTTTATCAGCTCACGTCATGGTTATTTCACTTCCTACAGCCGAGTCGATTCAGAGTCGATTCAGAGTCGATTCAGAGTCGATTCAGAGTTGATACAGTGTCACTTTCTCATTATAGTTGGATTAGAACAGGACTGAGATCACCTCACCCAGCCGTACTTGTAAATGTTTAGTGTACTTGGCTAAAGTTTTAGTTTACTTAACTCTGTGTGTGTGTGTGTGTGTGTGTGTTTGTGTGTGTGTGTGTGTGTGTGTGTGTGTGTGTTTGTGTGTGTGTGTGTGTGTGTGTGTGTGTGCGCGCGGGGGTGCAGGTACTGGAGCAGATCGGTTCTCAGGAGCGGAATATCAGCTCTCTGCAGCAGGCTGTGTTTGATAAAGAGGCTCCTCTGCGTGTGGCTCAGTCACGACTGCACTCCAGAGCACAGAGACCCAACATGGAGCTGTGCAGAGACCAGCCTCAGATCAGGTACACACACACACACACACACACACACACACACGCTGCGGACTGGTCGGCTGTGAAGCCTCTTGTGACATGGCCAGTGGTAGCTGGAATTCAAACTGTTAGATATTCCATCAGTTTACCTCAACAGAAACAAATCTCAAACTTTAAAGTGAAACATTTTAAAGATTACACAAAAGAAATAGATGTTGAAACTGAATGTTAAAGAGTTTGAGTAAAAATGGTGAGAGTAGTAATGACTGGGAGCGCTGCAGTAATGTTAAACTGTTAATGGCGGATTGTGACGTGGCGGTTAGCTAGTCGTGCCTATCGTATCATAACACTGATTTGCGTGCACACGTATCACATCTCGTTATGCTGTAATAGTTTTTCCTCTTTTTAATATAAAAATATAACTTTATTTATTGGTTTTAAATGTAGTATGCATTAGAATGAATTAATAAATATTCCTTTTATTCCTTGTAGTTTAATTAAAGCACTATAAAGTTATTCTGATACTGAAACCTGATAAAATGTTCATGTGTGTGTGTGTGTGTGTGTGTGTGCAGTCTGCTCAGTGAGGTGGAGCAGATCTCGGGCAGTGTGTGTGTTCTGCAGCAGCAGTTGTGTGAGGCGCGCGACTCTCTCGCTCGCCTGGAGGAGAACAGGATGCTGCTGGAGAAAGACATCGGCTGTAAAACACACTCGCTGCTCATCGACCGGGAGAAGTGTATGAAACACCGCATGCTGTACCCCAGTGTGCTCACGCTGTCCGGATACTGACACACACACACACACACACACACACACACACACACACACACTTCAATGCATCTATAAACGCTATGCCTGATTTGGTTTGTTGTGTTATCTTTCATTTAATTGTTTTCCCCACATATTAAGGAGGCGTGGCCTGTGTGTGTGTCAGCCTTAGAAAAGGAGGTGTGGCCTCGTGTGTGTCAGCCTTAGAAAAGGAGGCGTGGCCTGTGTGTGTCAGCCTTAGAAAAGGAGGTGTGGCCTCGTGTGTGTTAGTCTTAGAAAAGGAGGCGTGGCCTCGTGTGTGTCAGCCTTAGAAAAGGAGGCGTGGCCTGTGTGTGTGTTAGTCTTAGAAAAGGAGGCGTGGCCTCGTGTGTGTCAGCCTTAGAAAAGGAGGCGTGGCCTCGTGTGTGTCAGCCTTAGAAAAGGAGGCGTGGCCTCGTGTGTGTTAGTCTTAGAAAAGGAGGCGTGGCCTGTGTGTGTCAGCCTTAGAAAAGGAGGTGTGGCCTCGTGTGTGTTAGTCTTAGAAAAGGAGGTGTGGCCTCGTGTGTGTCAGCCTTAGAAAAGGAGGCGTGGCCTGTGTGTGTGTTAGTCTTAGAAAAGGAGGCGTGGCCTCGTGTGTGTCAGCCTTAGAAAAGGAGGCGTGGCCTCGTGTGTGTCAGCCTTAGAAAAGGAGGCGTGGCCTGTGTGGGTTTGTTAGTCTTAGAAAAGGAGGCGTGGCCTGTGTGTCTGTCAGTCTTAGAAAAGGAGGCGTGGCCTCTGTATGTCAGTCTTAGAAAAGGGGGCGTGGCCTCTGTGTGTCAGTCTTCGAAAAGGAGGCGTGGTCTCTGTGTGTCACTCTTCGAAAAGGAGGCGTGGTCTCTGTGTGTCAGTCTTCGAAAAGGAGGCGTGGCCTCTGTGTGTGTCAGTCTCAGCGAAGAAGTCTTTCAAACCCTGCTTACTTGTTAAGTGTTTATCTCATTAAGTTGTTCATCGTATCCTCTCAGAAACAGATACGCCATTTTTTAAAAATCTTATTTCCTATTTTGGAACTTATGGTAAACATTAAAATGTAAAATGACCTTCAGTGTGAAAAGTATGTGTCCCTTTTAACGTAAGATAGCTTGTTTAAGTATGCTAATGCTAACTACGCTGCACTGTCCTGACTAGCTGTTGTTTGTTAGCTTCATTCCGCCTCACTCCAGCACTGTTTCAGCTCAGACACTTCCAGATAAAATGAAGTCAGCGTCAATAAAACCAGGAAAGCTAAGGAACATTAGGGGTTTAGTATAGCAGCAATAGGATTTTATCTAAAATAATCATAGTTAGACCCTGTGCAAGAAGACGGCTAACGTTACACAAACACTTAGCTAGCCATTTTAAAAATCAGAGGTCAGTGTTATTTACTGTTTGAAATGAATATGCCCTGAAAGAGCGATAACTGTGTGTTATTAAAAAAAAAAAAAGAAGAAGTAAAAAGTAAAAAGGACATATTTCTGTTTGCGTGAATGTTTGAGAAAGAGAGACGAGAACACAGTGTTTAAAGTCCTTGAGAGCACTTTGTGAGGTGATTATTATTATTATTATTATTATTATTATTATTATTATTATTATTATTGCGTGTGTGTGTGAGTGTGTGTACCGGTGAAAGCTCGGCGGTTCTCTGTAGCCGCTGCCTCCCTCATCTCCAGAGAGGCCTGTTCACTGTACACACCCACACACACACACCCACACACACCCACACAAACACACACATACACACACAATCACCCCTCATTTGTTCACACACAGTATTGACTTTTTAAATGATGTAACAGAAATATTAGCTGTACGCTCTTAGAAAGAGGGTTCTTCAAAAGGTTCTGTGTATAGATGAGGGTTCTTAGCTTTCTAAATTAAAAAAAATAAATTGGGACCCTTTGTGTTAGTGCTCTACACACAACCTTAAAGAAATCCCCCCAGAGGGACGACTGAAGAACGCTTAAGGATTTTATATTTGACCTGTGTAGGTTTATGTATGTATGTATAAAGCATACATAATAATGTATAAAGCCTGATTTAGGCTTCCTTCAGAAATGCAAGTGTCTAATACGTTATGGTTTCTATAGTAACCGCTCGTTCACTGGGACCTGTACCGCGTGTAATCATTGGTATGGTGATGTTTCCTGTGAGGAGATGTTTATTTAACATTTATGGAAGGAGTCTCCAGTGTCGGCGCTTAGTAACTGTAAAGCTGTAGCTTTACGTTTTCCGACAGTTTCGGGACAGAGGAGTTAACGCTTTGCAGTTTCTCGGTAATGTAATGTTAATGTCTTATCAACTTCAGGAGAGAAAAAAGACAGGCTGGTGAGGGGACGATTGTTTATAGCTGCTATAGCGTAAGTGAGAACAGGAACTAATTTGGTTAATGGACATTCCGCAACATGAAATGTAACTATAAATGGACAAAAAGTATGAAGTGAAATAAAACACTTCAGTAAACACTTGAGTGGTTCGTCTCATGGACGTCGAGTGCCGCTCCTCGTATCCTTCAGAGCTTGAACAAGAGCCTTTTCATCCACTCAAGCTGTGTTCGCCAGGAAGGCCCCCTGACATGCACACGCACACACACACACACACACACACACACACACACACACACACACACACACACACACACACACAGTGTTATAGGGAAAATAAAAAGCAATTCTCTTCTGTGACCTAAAGGAGGCAGTGCAGGTTAACATTAGGATACAAAGTCTCTCTCTCTCTCTCTCTCTCTCTCTCTCTCTCTCTCTCTGTGTGTGTGTGTGTGTGTGTGTGTGAGTGAGAGAGAGAGAGAGAGAGAGATTCATAGTAAGTATTGTAGAAGAAGCAGTAGCATGGAACAGAGGGTGCTGTGGTTAAAACTGTAAAACCTGGTTATATATTATGTCAGGAATAAAACACTTGGTGTCATGCTGTTATAAGAAAATAATGAACCTGACGTGTTTTCTTCCTCTAACAGCACAGCACATTTGCCAACAATTACATTTTTATTTATTAAAGCTAGACATGTACGTTTTATTCATTTATAGTTACATTTAACGTTGCGTAACGTCCATTAAACAGGTTAGTTCCTGTTCTCACGTACGTTAGAAACTATAAACGGTCGTTCCCTCACCATGCTCTCTCTTTTCTCTCTCTCTCTCTCTCTCTCTCTCTCTCTCTTTAAATTATTACGAGAAAACAAACACAGCTTGTCATGTTTCTGAGAAACGCCAGTATCGACTCCTCTTAAAGTTACAGTTAAAGTTTTCAAGAAAAGATACTCCGAAATCATATAACACCTCCTTTCTAAATAAAGCATTTCTATCAATTCAGATGATATCTATTCTTACTTTACTTGTGTGCATCTTGGAGAAACTCCACACTTCTTCTGCAGCCTCCATGAAGTGCTCTGTTCTAACTGTTGCAATGACTTACCCGGAATTCTCCGTAGCATTCATTCCTACGCGCAAACACGCGAGATATAAATTATAAATAAATAATTACAGTGTCAGAAACACAAAGTGCTGAAACATGAGAGCAGACATACTCCCGTAAAAAAAAAATGGGAAGTACTCATTTAAATAACTGTCTGGGTAGGCCGCGAAGCTAATGAAGACAGAAAATGTGTTTAAAATTCTTGATACCGCAGCGCCCTTGATTCTGCATTCTGATTGGACAGAAAGTGTGGATTTGATTTTCAGCAGCTCTGACTGTAGGGACAGCTTTGACTCCCGTCACAGGTCCAGGTCAGTGCCTTCGTTGTAATACGTTACCGTTTCTACAGGAGCAGCACATTCACAGGGACTTGTTTTTGTACGAGAGAGAAAAAAAGCATGGCGTGTAACCGTGGGCAGGTTGCTGTGGAGGAATGTAAAGAGGAATAAAACACCTTTGGATGGGCCGTTATAGGAAAACGTAGAATCGACTTCGTAGTGGTGACAGTAACTCCACTTCATCGCACCAGCCTGTCGCTGAAGCTCCCGGTCATATGACCAGTTTTTTTTTTTTTTTTTACTGTTTTCCCTTTTCACTATATACTGTGTGTGTGCTACGCTGAGTGTTATACAGTGACATTATTTGATGTGCTTTTCTAGCCATTTGCATATTGAATAAAGCCCCGGGTCCAATCGCTGTTGCGGGATTATCTTATTTTAATTAACTCTACATGCTGCCAATATTCCTCATTAGCAGCACTATCAGTAAATGGAAGAACAGGATGACAGAGCGAGAGAGAAAAAGAGGACGTTTTAGGTTTCCGCCGTGGGCTTGTAAGAGGGAAAAAGTTGATGAAATGGTTAGTAATACAATCTGAATATAAATGTAGACAAAACCCCGTTTATAGCCGTCACAAATGGCAGTGGTCTGGTTGACTTACCCTCACCATGACCTGTAATTAAATCTGTGATTGAAGCAAGATCACTGTAGACTTCAGGCCACTGAGCAGAGACAGCCATTACTCGACCAATCTGTTCAACTACAGCACAATTTATTGCTACACCTGCACACTGTAACGATGTATAATCCCGCTATCCGGGTCTGATTCCTCTCAAAGTTTCTCAACGAGATTTGTCCTCGTCACTGCCGCCTCTGGCTTGCTCATTAGAGATCGAAATTTTCGTAAAAGTGCTGAATAAGGATCCCGAGTGGCACGAGACAGAAGTGTTCACCCTGTCTTCGAATCCTGATGATGCCACAGCTATACAATGCTGAGAGCCAGGAGCCAAGGGAGCTAAACTGGCCGTGCTTTCTGGGTGTCAATCACAGCAACACTAGCCAATCACGGGCACCTGTGAGCTCGTGTATGCGGAAGAGGGCAGACAGCGCTTTTCTCCGGGCGTATTGTGCTGATCTGTGACGCTGCCCGAGCAGCAGTTCTGAAAGTGTGTGTTAGCCTTCACCCTCACTGGTGGGTGGAAATTAGCAGGCGAACAAACCGGGAGGAAATGCGGGGAGAAAAGCTACTCGGTAACAACGTGTATTATTAAACGTGCCATACAAATAAACTAGAGCTAGATGTAACGAAACGGATTTGCAATAAACAGATCAGGCCCCTAAATCTGGTCTCTTTTACGCGGTCAAAAAGCCGTACTGTAAGCGTTCCCTCTGGCTCAAATGTAGACACAGCTGTAATCAACTTCCTTTTTAAACGAGGGAAATAACAGAGGACTGTTATGGGAATACACCCTGGATGGAACACCAGGGAACATACACCCCCACCCACATACACACACCCACCCACACACACACACACAGACATTCACACACACACACACACACAGACACACAGACATTCACACACTGTTAGGGGCAATTTAGAGTAATCCATACAATAAAAATAGCAGCAGGCCGTAAATCTTTTTAAAACTGTATGTACAAAAGGTTGAGAGAGAGAGAGAGAGAGACAGAGAGAGAGAGAGAGAGCGAGGTACAAAGACAGACAGAAAGAGAGAGAGAGAGAGATTAAAGTTGTTAATTTTTTTTTTTTTTACATTAATTGCTTTTCCCAAAAGGTCGTTTGCATCATCATGCCAATACACACTCATTAAACTGAATTTAATTTAGTGAATATCTCGCAGCTGTGTGTGTGTGTGTGTGTGTGTGTCTGAGGACGAGAGAAAGGCGAGAAGACGGAGAGAGTGTACAGAGTAAATAAGAACGAATCTTCTTAAGGATGTAATCTCATGTTGAAAATGAAAATGGATTTTTCAGACGTGGCTGATGAATCGGACTGCGGAAGAGTCCGGCGTTAAACGCGGCCTTTTCATTAGCAGAGCTTTCGAAGAGACGGTATTATTCAAGAATCTACTTCACCCTGGGAGGTGCGCTGCTTTCATCGATGCGCGTCGCCGCGATGACCTTTGCGAAGTGCACCGCAGGAATCCTGTCCCTTCTGTGTCAGTAGCTCATGTTTGAACACGTATTTGGAGGGAAAAAAAAACAAAGAAAGAAGCAAAGAAAGAAAGAAGCAAAGAAAGAAAGGACTTAATCGTAATGTTGTGGGTGCGGAGAATAAAAAGAATGTGATTCCTGACCGAGTTTGTACAGCATTGTGTTGTTGTCATTATCCCTGAAGGACCAAAGCCCAAAACCACATCACAGTTCACTGTCTTTTCTTTCTCTCTCTAATCTCCTTCAGTTTCCTAGTCCCCCAATAACTGTGTGAGAGCAAAACAAACAAACGTAACAACTCGAAATAAACAGTGCGTTTCATCATCAATAAACTATCGAGTGGACTGAAATCGTAACCAGCTTTGCGTCTGGAGCTGAAAATACACAACAGACCAGCTATGGAATAATCCTGATGAATGAAGTATCACAATGATTATGTCCATGTTCATTTTTTGTTTAACGTTTACTTGACCAAGGTAGTCACATTAGAGACGAAAATCTCTTTTTCAAGCGAGACGGAAGCACAACCGTTGCAATGAACAGCATTCAGACACAAGACGTGACAAATAGCATCTAGAACCAATAATCCAGGAGAAGTCATATGAACTTCTCCTTCATAAATAGTTTCATTTCTTATCTAATAATGAGATCAATGAGTCGTACGCCCTGATACTCAGAGCTAATGATACTATTTTGCACATCTGGTCGAACATCTGGGCGAATTTAAGCTAGCATAAAAATCAGATGGCGGTTTGGTGTGCAGACGCTGAGGTGGACATTTTGTGAACTCAACACTGATGCACTACGAGCCTGAAGTTTTTTTTTGTGTGTGTGTGTGGAGATGGAAGATGGACTTTTATGGAAGGAGCCTCCAGTGTCAGTGTCAGTTATTCCTAACTTACCTGTACTAATAAAACAGCTTAAACGCAACGACGTCCTGAATCAGTTGTTATGCCTCCGTCACTAGGTGGTGGAGGAATTAGGCATCCGTGCATCCGTGCATCCGTGCATCCGCCCGAGATTCTCATTAGCACGATATCTCAGGAACGAGTGGTGAATGTTTGTGGGATTTATATGCCATTATCATCATAACCAGCCGATGAACTCCAAAATAAATGGTTAAACCTAGGATTTGTATGGACTTATACTTGCTACCACTAGAAGAACTGATTACATTTTGATCCAAACATGATCAATATGAGCAAAAGTTTGTGTACCCCTGAATTTTGGAATTTCATAAAATTGCAGTTTTATGTAGTGAACACAGACAGGTGGAGTGATGCACACAGTGAAATGTCCCAGTGCTATAATAAATATCAGCACTCTTTGAACGCCGCTTATCCAATCAGATTAGTGGGACGGAACTAACTGTTGTATAATGTGAAATACACCATATGGCCAAAAGTATGTGTACGCTTGACCATCACACTCGTATGTGCTTGTTGAACATCACATTCCAGATTTAATCCTCGCTCCACTCTTCCGCGAAGTCTTTCCACTAGATGTTGGAGCGTGGCTGTGGGGATTTGTGTTCATTCAGCTACAAGAGCGTTAGTGAGATCAGGCGCTGATGTTGGTGAGGAGGTCTGGGGTGCAGTCGGTGCTCCAGTTCATCCCAAAGGTGTTCAGTGGGGTTGAGGTCAGGGCTCTGTGCAGGACACTCGAGTTCTTCCACTCCAACCTTCACACACCATGTCTTCATGGAGCTCGCTTTGCGCACAGGGGCGTCGTCATGCTGGAACAGGTTTGGGCCTCTTAGTCCCAGTGAAGGGAAACTGTAATGCTACGACATACAGAGACACGATATACAATTGTGAGCTTCCAACTTTTTGGCAACAGTTTGAGGAAGAACCACATATGGGTGTGATGGTCAGGTGTGCACAAACTTTTGGACATATAGTGCACTTGAAGGGTATTTGAGGCATATTCTTCAGAGATTCCCTACTGATGCTATTGGTGTCAAATTCTACTTATTCTACTTATTGCTTTAACTATGGAAATGCCTTCGGAAGTACAAGTTGACTAGTAAAACGCAATAGTCGTGCAACCTCTAGTCATCACTCTAGTGTTTGCACTGCCTCTCTTTCGACACTTCCCACCCAGAGTCAGTAAAGAGTCAGTCTCCTGTGCTTGGAGTCGTGTTTTGTCTCAGAGAGCCTTGGATACATTTTGTTCCTTTAATTGCGTTTCCTCATTTCCTTTCCTCACATCTGAGCTGCTTCCTTTGAGTACGTGAAGAAAGGACATGAGGACAGTGGAAACAAACCCAGATTTATTTGGCAAATGAGACAGACTGCCGCTGTCTGCTGTTAATCAAAAGGTTTTAATAAGATCCTGACCGTTCCACACACACACCCACACACACACCCACACACACACACCTTTATGAATCATTAGTAGATGTAAAGTGATTAAAAATGAAAAACACCGCCACAGCTGTGAGAGAATAACATTTGTTTCTTCATTAGGCTCTAAATTCTAATCGTGTAAACTGTAATGGACTCAATAATGAGCGGATGATCGTCAAAATCGTTTTTTTTTTTTTGTTCTTCTTTTCATCATAAAACTTCCTAAAAAGCAAAAATCACCAAAAACACATGATTATGCAAACTGATTCAGAAAACGTGGCGCTGAAATAAGAACATCTCATCATTTCTTTCCCCAAATTAGTCAGGTGTTCGTTCCTGCATTAAATCATTCTCTTTCCCAAACGTTATGATGAAATTAGAGCAGGCACTGCAGTGTGGAGAAATGAAGAGCAGGATGAGTGAAGCATGAAGTGAGAGACTGCAGGCAAGAAAGACGTGTGAAAAAGGAGGGAGAGGACGAGAGAGCGAGAGAGAGAGAGAGAGAGAGACAATCGTTGATGAACAAGCCAAAAAAAAAAAACCATCTGCATTGCTGCAAATCCTCTTGAGCAGTAATTAACACCTTTTAACATCTCTTTAGCGTTATTTCCCTCTCTCTCAGTTTTCAGCTGTTCAGTGTGTGAGTGCGCAGATGTGTACAGATGTGTACAGATGTGTACAGATGTGCGCTGCTTCTCTGAATAGCTGACTGTCCACTGTATTCACGCATAGTCACAGATAAGGTCTGTCAGTCTTAGTGAAGGAGGAGTGGCTTGTGTCTCTGTCAGTCTTAGTGAAGGAGGCGTGGCTTGTGTCTCTGTCAGTCTTAGTGAAGGAGGAGTGGCTTGTGTCTCTGTCAGTCTTAGTGAAGGAGGCGTGGCTTGTGTCTCTGTCAGTCTTAGTGAAGGAGGAGTGGCTTGTGTCTCTGTCAGTCTTAGTGAAGGAGGCGTGGCATCTGTGTGTCTGTCAGTCTCAGTGAAGGAGGCGTGGCATCTGTGTGTCTGTCAGTCTTAGTGAAGGAGGCGTGGCATCTGTGTGTCTGTCAGTCTTAGTGAAGGAGGCGTGGCATCTGTGTGTCTGTCAGTCTTAGTGAAGGAGGCGTGGCATCTGTGTGTCTGTCAGTCTTAGTGAAGGAGGCGTGGCATCTGTGTGTCTGTCAGTCTTAGTGAAGGAGGTGTGGCATCTGTGTGTCTGTCAGTCTTAGTGAAGGAGGCGTGGCATCTGTGTGTCTGTCAGTCCCAGTGAAGGAGGCGTGGCTTCTGTGTGTCTGTCAGTCTCAGTGAAGGAGGCGTGGCATCTGTGTCTCTGTCAGTCTTAGTGAAGGAGGCGTGGCTTCTGTGTTTTTGAACACCTTGCTTTAACATTTATCAGAAATGTACAATCCTCTAGAATTAGAAAACATAAGTAAGAGCTAGCTCTGAGTCAACTGAGACATGGGACTTTTTATTTTCTTGAGACAAAATCTAGCTCTCACTGTAAAACGCAGATCTGATTCATTTTAAATCTGGTTTTTAAAGCTGTGTATCTGGTCTGGATCTTAAGATAGCCGTAATCTCATACTGATGTTGAGTTATTCTTTTTTTTTTTTTTTTTTGAACTTTGCTTCCTGTTTCTAAAGAATGTAATTGATGTGTTTTTGTAATATGTTTAAACTTTGTGGCTCTATAAAACCCTGCTGTGTGTAACTCTGCATACCCAGATGACGGCCTGATGATTTATGACTCATTATAATTATTTATTTGATCTCTATGCCAAGTTGAAAGGATCTCTGAACAAATACCTGCAAGTTTCCCATTTCTATTTTTAACATTAAGAAAAGGTGTTCGGGACGAGTTTGTAATATTGTTCCAACTGTTCCGTGTTTTGACTGTTTGTTTAGAGAAAAAAAAAAACGCCGGCGCTAAACGCAGTGTACACACGAGCAGGTGTGAAGCAGGACGGAGGACGAGAAACACCTCCACAACCCGATACTCCACATGCCTGTCTTATCTGATCGCTGCTGTCGTCATTCAGCACTCATCAACATTCTTCACACACACACACACACACGCACTGTCGCACACTCGAAGCTGGAGATCTGTCATCAAAATTGCAAAACGTCCAGAGTAACATTTTTCACCTGGACAAATGACAGACAGTGAAAGACAGACAGAAAGATAAAAAAGAAAGCGCCGCACAGCACGCCGCTCGCCGTATCTCATCTCTGAACACATGACGGCTCAAACACTGCCATTTTTTTCTATTACCGTTCTCTCTCAGGTGACCTGACACGCTCAAGGCCCTTGACTCAGAGCGCTCACCATTTCAGCTCGTCCCCTGTGTGTATGTGTGTGTGTGTGTGTGTGTGTGTGTGTGTGAAGTTACCTATAAGTGCCAGACGAAGACCCTCTTTTCCCTCCAACAATCAATACACTGACTCACCGCACAAAAAAAAAAAAACTCTGTATACACCGGTTACACATTGTCATTCACCGCACACACACACACACACACACACATACACTCACACACACGCACACGCTTTTCACATTTCTTAAGATCATTTTATTTTTCTTCCCAGCAGATTTGTCGTGTCTCTTGCCGTTTTTTCTGTGAGACAGAGGCCGAGCGGAAAATTTTTCTCTGCCTAACAGGCAGACATGGGAGACATGGCCACGCGCTGAAAAGCACATCAGATCCAATCTAACACGGTCACGAGAACAGATCAGATATGAATCGGACATGTGACGGGGGGGACCGGCAGGTCAGACAGGCTGTCATACAGAGGGAGCGGAAGAAAGAAGGAAAGAAAACATTTTTTGCAAGAAGATGCTCGATATACAGTAGTCATGCACAGGCCCGTCACTGTGGGCGGGGCTTAGGAGGGCGTTCCACCTCAATAATTTTATCCAGACTTTATCATAATTGCAAGGCGAGGGCTCTTCAACACCACCACGGTTTGGGAGCTGGTATTCTTCCATGAGCCCCGACCTTCAGAGTTTTCTGGGGCGTGAAAATGACAAAAAGTTTTGGCGGCCGCCAACATGAATGCGCTAAATAAAATTCTTGTTGTTGA
The DNA here is from genome assembly GCA_022985145.1 of Pangasius djambal. NCBI lineage: Eukaryota > Metazoa > Chordata > Actinopteri > Siluriformes > Pangasiidae > Pangasius > Pangasius djambal. Next base: position 15,242,211 of record CM041000.1, on the reverse strand, counting down.
TGATGCAACAAAAAAATAATAAATAAAATAATAATGAAAGACGGAACAGAAATTGAGGAATAAAATGTGAAAAGTCCATGTAGAAAAGCAAGAACTTCACAGAAGAGCATTGTATATATATATATGTATATATCTTCTCAGTGTGCAGATATTTTGCCTTTTTCATTATTTTCTCCCCAGTTTGTTCTTAAAAATTGGCTCTAACTAGTTTTAGCTAACTTTCTCCCCTCTCATACGACAGCTACCGACTGAGGAGAGTGAAAGCTAGCACGTGCTTCCTCTGAGACGTGTCGGGCCAGACTCGTCTGTTCGAACTGCTACACTCAGAGGAAAAACGCTATCCGCCCTCTTCCATATACATGAGCTTACAGACACCAACGATTGGCTAGTGTCACTGTGATTGACAGGGGGGAGAGAGTTTGCCCCTCCCACCCACAGAGCCACGGCCAATTTTGCTGTCTTGGCTCCTGGCCAGAGACAGCTGTGGCATCATCTTCAGATTAGATTCGAACTTGCGGGCTCCGGATGAAAGCCTTTCTGTTGCGCCACCCAGGAGCTAATTTTGAAAGACAGAAATTTGAATTTATATTTGCTTCATGGACACCGTGCAGCGTTTTAGCAAGCGAAACACTGTTTTGAAATATGGTGGAGATAGCCAATCTACCTGCCGGCGAAATGGCTAAATTACATTCGTTTAAATGGAAATCAGGCAACTAGGATAGAAATGGGATTGAAGGATATTAGATATGAGTGCTTGTTGGACATGAATAAAAAATAATATGGCTTTAGTGTAGGAACAACGTAATACTGTGTGTTATTTATGTTCCGTAAGACTATTAGGGTTATCTGAGTTTGACCGCTCTGCTGTATCAGGTGCACATGGAGCGAGCTTTAGTTCTTTGTGTTTTGTACAGTCACCGCTGTAGCATTTTATTTTATTTGTCTGCAGCTAATCTGCAAGAATAAAGGAACCACTAAGCCTCATCAATCATCTGTTTATTGAGTGGAGGCATGAGTCAACAACTTTATGTATAACAAGGAATGCCACGCTATAACAACTGAACTCCGACGCACAGACTCACGCCATAAACAAGCAGCAGCGAAGCTTTGTACATCCAACATAAAGGATGTCCTCGGTGTGTTAGAATGCTTTAACAGGACTGGAATGGTTTGGCTAATTAAAATAAATACCATACCATATTTTATTTTTTGGGTTTTATTAATTATGGTGTGCAATGTTTTGGGGTAAATGGATAGCTAGAACCTGACTTGGAAAGAAATTACAGCTGGGAATCTCTAACCTCTTAGGAGTTAAAAAGTAAGATCATTAGGCTTAGGGTGAATAGAACAGACAGTCACAGTGTGGTGAGAGGCGAGTGAAATGGAAAGTGGAGTCCTTCAGAAGGGAGCTTCAGAGCAGCAGAAAGAGGCTCAGGTGGAAGTATTACAGGTCTGAACCTCAATCTCTTGAGAAAATGACAGATGATCAGTGTAGAGGGACACTGTGACTGGGTAATAGGGCACATTAGGACTGAGGGCTGTTGAAGAAGTGGACTAATGTCCTTTATCTCGTCATCTAATGGCAGACTGCCACTACGCATGACACACTATATGGCCAAAAGTATGTGTACCCCTGACCATCACGCCCATATGTACTTGTTGAACATCCCATTCCAGATTTATTCCCTCTTTGCTGTTATAATGAGCTCCACTCTTCCGCGAAGTCTTTCCACTAGATGTTGGAGCGTGGCTGTGGGGATTTGTGTTCATTCAGCTACATGAGCGTTAGTGAGATCAGGCGCTGATGTTGGGATGTCGAGGAGGTCTGGGGTGCAGTCGGTGTTCATCCCAAAGGTGTTCAGCGGGGTTGAGGTCAGGGCTCTGAACTGTGATTCTGTGACCTTCTTGAAAACATGATATAGTCACTGGATTGAAAGCAGTTCACAGAATCCATTCTTTGTCAAAAATGTTATCCATGAGAAAGTGATTGTGTGTTTGACAACAGTCTTACATGAAAAGGTTGGTGGTTGGTCATCTGACATGTCAGTCAAAGTCCTTTGTCTGTGAAAGTCGGCGGTTCTTGGTCGTGTTTATTGATGAAACATCCCAGACTCTCTAGAGAAGGGAGGTCAGGTTGTGATACTAGGAATAGACTGTCAATATTTTATAGTATATTTTTATTTCCATATGGGAAAATCTCATTTGACAAAAAAGACCTTTGACAAAATCTTTGTGTTCACTGGGAAAAAAAAAACTTCATTCCAAAAAGAAGAAACCACTGAGCTGAAAGAAAACAGCTCGCTCTTAAATCTGCGTTTTAGAGAAACACTCAGTTACAGAGAAACATCATATGGAATCTATGACTTTTCCTTAGACGTTCTTGTCAGCACTGATTCTTGCTGTCAGATTGCAAAACCACAAGTATAAATTGCCAGAAGTGTGGAAATATTTTGGGAGTTCGTAGAAATTTGTGGGTGATGTCATTACTCAGATTTAACTCTTGCACCCCACATGCTTGGTAAAATATATTAGACTGAAGAGTTGCAGGAGGCAAACAAAGAAGATCTCTGAAGTGTTTTCCACAAGTGTTTATGTGAATTGGGAAATCAAGTAAAAAAAAGAAAGAAATAAACAGCGTAATGTCGGACATTTTGCTCACTCAAGCATAAAATTATATTGCCAGTTTTTGTTTTTAGAACCATTTGTCACATTTCTTACTGGAACCTATTGTACATTCTGAGTGTGTGTTCATTATATTGTAGTATATCAACCTTACAGATACATAATGATGCTCATGACGCCGTTTGTAGGGTTCGGGGGCAGGGTTAAGAGACGTACCTTTTTTACAACCCCATTTCTATTAAAAAGAAATCGAACAAAATCCAACCAAAGTGCCCTCACTCTGGCACTGTATATTCTGTTAAGAATCCCACTTTACTTTTTTGCATGTGGGTAATAAGGACATTGTCTCCACTAACAGAGAATGCTCTAAGAAGGTTCGGCTATAAGGTTCCAAAAATAACATCTCTGAGAAATCTGAAGGTTCATTTCATCATTAGCCAACATCGAGGACTGTCAACAAGTGTATTGTGATACATGAACTAGCAAGTGTAGCTCGCTAACACAGAAGCGAACTATTCCCTGGCCATAACAAACAAACAGATTGCTCAAACATGTTTACATTAATGATATGTGTTATTTGGAGGCATAACACTGGATTTCTTCAGTTCCTTATTAGCTACCTTTAGCTAACGATATTCAATTCATAATGCCGGCGTACCTCATAAGATTTAGCCTAATGTTATGTTAGATACGGCTCTTTTGTAGTGTGCTAGAAGACAAACAAATGTTGTTTACTTTATGATCAGTGGGTTCCTACATAGATAGGGGTAGTCATAGTGTATAGTATTCTATGGATATGGATTAGTATTTCATCAGTATATCATCGTCTTGGATGTGCTAAGCTTATGTGTGAGGGAGAAAAAGGGATTAATAACATCCTCATGCGCCATTAGAAAGAAACTGGTTGTAACTAATAAGACACTATTTATCTAAATTTCTACTTGTGCGTCTAAGAAATGTGTGTAACTGAGTATTTGTTATTCATGCTCCTGTGCAAACAGTATGTTTCTGATTAGCACGAATAATTTCAGAGCATCCCGTTCTCAATAATGGCTTTGTGTTTTTGTGTAACTTTTAGCTAATGTTTTCAGGACTGAGTGGAGTTTTCTTTTTGCAGGAATGTTACTTTTTCAGTTGGCCAAAATGGAGACTGCAGCTGTTTTTTATGTGTTTAAGTACAAAGATAAAAATATTTTTGAGGGGATAACGTGGGGTTTAGTTCAGCCAAACTGGAGAAAGAGGGGTTTATTTTAGCTGAGCTGGAGAAGTAGGGGTTTAGATTCAAGATTCAAGATTTAACTTTATTAATCCCGGGGGGAAATTGCTTTGCCATGTTACAATTGCTCTCAAGAAAGAAAGAAAAGAAAGAAAGAAAGAAAGAAAGAAAGAAGAAAATAAAATAAAATAAATATATACCTATACAGTATATATATATATATATATACATACAAAAATGAAAAAATTAATGAAAAATTAGGCGAAATAAAAGAATGAGGCCCTATTCACTGGTTTAATATTGATATTTATACTTTTGGCATACGTTATTTAACAGTAATAATTAAAAATATATATATAATTTTCATTTTTATGGGGCCCTTGGCTTCTGGGGGCCCAAGGCGGTTGTGTATCTTTGCCTAGTGCTAAGTCCGGCCCTGAGTTTAGCTGAACTAGAGATAGAGGGGTTTAGTTCAGCATCAATAAATATTGTGAATGCCTTGAATGGACTGATTTTCTTAGATAAAAACTAAGTTATTTGTTGCTTATTTGTTATACAAGAGGTTGAAAACGAGCTGAGGTCAGCTCTGGTTTGCTGAAGGCTGGAAGAACATCACCTGGTCTTTTTCCTCTGAGCCGTCCCATTTGGGTGAGTCTGTGTCCACTGTAGCCTCAGACTCTTGTTCTCGGCTGACAGGACTCGAGCCCGATGCGCTCGTCTGCTGTTGTAGCCCATCTACAATGCAGCCCATATGCATATTGTGCATTCTTTTCTGCTCACCATGGTTGTAAAGAGTGCTTATTTGAGCTACTTTAGCCTTCCTGTCAGCTTGACCCAGTCTGGCCATTCTCCACAGGCCTTTCTTATCAACAAGGTGGTACTGGCTGCTGGTCTTACTGACAATTTCATCTTGGGGATCACTTTAGTACATCTATCTATCTATCTATCTATCTATCTAAAGGACGACACTTGTTTTTGTATAAACATCTTGATATCATTCTGCATGCTTTCTGATTTAAGCTGCATTTCTGGGACTGAAGATTATAACTGCCTTTTGGCTGTATATAAACTAAAGGACGTGTTTGGAGACCTTACATTAAGTATCATTCACTGTAGCATGACGAAAATGGATTATCTATCTCACTCTGTCCTGTCTCTCTGTCTCGCCTTCCCCATGCCCTTTTCAACTCTACAGGGAGATGGTGAGAAACCAAGCGTTCTCTTGCCATAAACGTTCCTATATATGGGTTTACAAGGTCACACACACACACACACACACACACACACACACACACACACACACACACACACACAGAGAGAGATGATCTGGGCATGAACTTTAAGAGCTGATGAGAAAAAAATTCCCCCTAGTTCTCTGACGATACACATCTTCCCACCATTGGACATAATGCAAACCTCTCTACAAGGTCAAAGGGGAAATATGGCTGAACAAATTAAACCATGGGCAGTTAAATGAGTCAATGTGCCAAACTCAGCTCTCAGCCCATGTCCTGAACATTAACTGTGTGCTATGCGTCTGCAAGAAACCAAAACAATCCCAGAAGGCATATTTTTCCAATCTGACCTCTGACTCAAAGTCAACGCCCAGAGGAGAGAATTCAGAGGCATCGTTTCTGAGAATTTCCAGAGAGCACATCAGGGAAAAACTGGCAGTTTCGCTACAATAGCAGTGCTGTCATTGATTTTGGCAACTGATGGCATTCTTACCTGCCCAAAATGTCAGAACCAATGAGGGTAATTTTAAATTGTTTGTTTAATATGTGAGTCAGAGGCAGACACATGTACTTGCCAAATCTTTTCATTTCCAATTTTTCCGTAGATTGCAGGAATCTGCAGGAAATTGCATAATTAAGTATTAACCCTCCCCTTCTTTTAGCAATCTAACTTCGGCCTAGCATTTACAATCAACACTAGGTACAAATGTGTTCATTTTAAATCCACCTGTTTCCAGTCTGACTTTGGGACGTCTCACAGCTAAAACGGAAGATCAGATCAGTCTTGCTGTCATGTAGACCAAGGAAGCGAAGCTAGGAGTTGCTAGAAGGGGAAAAAAGATGGAGAACGTGATTAAAACATCTGAAAATCTTTGAAATTTCTTAGGAGCACAAACCGGACACTACCAAGATCAGGACTAATTGAGTGCTCGGGAAAGAAGGACAATTATCAGAAAAGTGGCTGAAATAGGAGAACCTGTGCAGATGTTAACAATATGATCAACTCATGTTGAAAATCTGTTCGAAAATCTGAGAGCTTTTGGAAAAAGATTTTGTGCACTGACGAGATTAAAGCTGAGCTATTTAGTCTAAAGCCAGAGCATAATGTCTGGTGCAAACCAAATACAGCCCAACACCCTATGCATAACACCATTCCTGTGATCAAGCACGGTGGTGGTTGCATCGTGATTTAGGGTTGCATTTCAGCAGGAGGAATTGGAAAGCTTGTTGCTATCACAGGCAACATGGAAGGAGCCAAATACAGTATGAGCAAATTGTTGAGGGGAACCTGTTCCAGTCAGCATACGTCTGCATTTACGGTGAAAATATATGTTCCAACAGGACAGTGAGCCAAAGGACAGGGCAAAAAACTACGGAGGAACGGCTCGGGTGAAAAAAAAGAGAGTTTTTTTGAATGACCGAGTCAAAACCCAGGCTTAAACCCAGTTGAAAATCTGATTCAATTATCAATTATGCAGTTTTTAGGTTTTATTTTTAGAGAGTCACTCTCTGCTTTAGACAGCAGGAAAAGAAATCCCATTCTGATACACTTAAATTTGATGTTGCAATACAGCAAAAAAAGAGGGGGCGAATACTTTCTGGAGGCTCTGTAAATAAATTCATGAGTGAGAAAAAGATGATACTTAAAGACTGAGGCATCATTAATTAATTTATTTGGAAATGGGTTTTAAACATGTTAGCATTGCTATAAACATGCGTCACAGGGGGGATAAAAACGAGTCTGAACTGATCATGGAGAATTACAAGCCGCTGTTTAGGGGTGTTAGTGTACCTAATAGCTGTCTAGATCTTTTATCAGTGCACTGAATAGTTAAAAACCTGACAGGCCAAAAGACAAAAATTACTGAACCAGTTTTGGATCAAATATGCCTGTGACAGTTCACTGGATCCGCTACTTGGCTCGGGCCTGGAACTTCCCCAGTTGTCCCTTTGTCAGATTATACTACTGTAACTCTTCTTGACCTTTCTTATAAACCAAACATCCCAGAGCTCCTTCCCAGTTTAACCCCTGAGTATAATTGTA
>CM041000.1:15223983-15234994 GCA_022985145.1 Pangasius djambal | reverse complement strand
GGGGGGGGGGGGGGGGGGGGGGGGGGGGGGGTGTTTCTTTCTTTTCTCATCTCTCCAGAACCAGCATTGTGCTGCGTGTATGTAGAACTGTCAGGTTGTCACTAAAATGGTTGCCCAAGTGGGCTAATTACAAAGCGCTGTACGATGGCGTGACAGGAACTAAACGTTCGTGCTTTAATTTCACTCTTCCGAATTTTCCTGTAATAGAGCACTTCGTATTCAGTCTGTCTCTTGTCCCTGATTAATTGTGGTAATCTGATTGTCAACTCTTATTCATGTCTTACTTTTTATATCACAGCGCTCTTGAATCCTGGATTGTGATTGGTCAGAAGGTGTTGATCCATCTTCTATAAGATCAGCGCTGACAGTAATGCAGCTGCAAATCACAGGTTTTTATTAACGCACTCGTTCTAATACGCTATCGTTTCTATAGTAACACAAGTAAAAAAAACTTGTGTAATTATTCAGATGGTGAAGCCTCCTATAAGGAGACACTTATTTGACATTTACGGAAAGAGTCTCCAGTGTCAGTGCTTTGTTACAGTCAGAGGTAAAAACTGTAACTTTATGTTTTCGGACATTTTCAGGACAGAGCAGTTGGCAAACTTGTGGTTTCTCGATGACACGACAAGCTGCATTTCTTGTCTTATTCATTTGAAGAGAGAGAAAAAAACAGAGGCTGGTGAGGGAACGACTGTTTATAGCTGCTATAACATAAGAGAGAACAGGAACGGACTTGTTTCCTGGACGTTCCACGACATTAAATATAACTATAAACAGATAAAAAAATATATCATCAAAAGTAAAATGTATCATTCCTGAATAGATAAGTTGAAAAAATTGTAATCATTGCTGTGGTACAAGGAAGAAAACACTTCAGGATGTGTTGTTATGGGAAAATATTCAGCTTTAGGGTGGCAACAGTAACTCCGTTGTTGATTATTTTCCTATAACTGCACTACACAGAGTGTTTTATTCCTTACTTAGTCTTGTCTCAAAATTAAATGCCATGGCAGAAGGCAGAAATATTGTTAACACACATGTTCCCTATTGTGTATGTGTTTGTGTGTCGGCCTTAAAAACAACAGAGTCTAAACAATTTAGTTTTGGCGCAGCGCACCGGAGACCAGATGGCCTTAATTCAGAGGATGAAACAGAAGCAATAGGCATTTCAGCTTGTGTGTGTGTGTGTGTGTGTGTGTGTGTGTGTGATTCTGATTTATGACTTACTCATATTTGTGCAATGATAAAACATTTGTACAACAGCTGATAGGAGAACAAATGGGGCTTTGAGTGCTCTGGATAAACTTAAGCCATATAGAAACCATGTCCACTGTCGCCTCTGTGTGTAGATGTGAGTGTGTGTTAAAGGGAGAACACACCTTTATACTTCCACCTACCATCTGTTAAGGTATTGTTAAAAAAAATTGTTATGTAGTATCTGGTATATTGTTAAATAAGGTGAGATTGACAGTGAGCTGGATGAAGCAGGTAAAATCTGTATTAGACACTACTGTCGTATTTGTAATATTTCATCAGTTCATTTCTACATCTGCTGATGGCGCAACGGCACATCGGCGGATGGCAGACGCCTCGGTGAGCTGATTAGGAGAGTCACCTCCATCTCAGGATGAGCGCTGGGCTCACTGGAGGGAAACACCCTGAATTCTGCCTCTCTCCATTAACCACAATAAACCCGCGCTTTCTCCTTTTCTTCCTGCATCATAAAAGAATTCTTTGGTTTTGAGATGAGATCACGTAATGTGTCATGTTTATTGGCAGTCGGTTTAGTGGCATTGCGACCAAAGATAGCTGACAACAAAGTTCTGGCAGTGTCAGAAATGTTTCATTAAAATCTCAGAGTGTGAGCATTGCTACAACGCTCATCTAAAATCCACCGATAGGATGGCGGCACAGTATGAGGTGAAACTCGTTGGACAGCTACATATATGGTATAGTGGCGATGGCAAAACATTAACGAAAGCGGACCGTTGAATTTTGGTAAGCTAAGAATGCTGTTTTGATGTCTAATCAGAGTTCTGTCATGACAGGCATCATACCAAGGACTTGTTTGTTTGTTTTTTCTGTACGAGCCCAATGTACGAGCCCGCATCACACTGATTGATGACATAAGCAGAACGTAGTAATTTCCTTTAATCCAAGGTCTATCATTAGAAGAGCTTCATCTTATACTCTGACATGGAGAACACTATCACATTATCACTCGGTCTGGCATAGAATTCAAATTCAAATTCAAAAGATTTTATTCTGACCTTTTCTGCACTTTTCTGGCCACGAGCTTCAGAATCTTGAAGCTTGCAAGCTGACTGGCTCTCAATACTTCTGTGTAGACACAATGATTGATTTGAAAAACCTCCAAAGCATCCTGGCTTTAAATATATATATATATATATTTTTTTTTTTACAACCTCCTCCTGTGAAAGTAGACAGTTCCAGTCCGTGTTTATTGATGAAAAGCCCCAGACGCTCAAGACAAAACCAGAGATCGAATCTGAAAAAGAGAAAGTTCTAAGGTTTAAAATTGCAAATATGATTTATGCCGTAACAGGGACTCCGTTTCAGAAGGCTGGATGGATGGATGGCAAGACAGAGAAAAACTTTCACACACAGGGAAACAACGGACCAAAGGTCAGAGAGATGGATGGACAGACAGAAATACAGGGAGTGAGGAAAACAACCGAGAAAAAGGTAGAAAGGGGTCAGTAGTAGATGAACTGGACTCCAAATGGATGAACAGACAGAAAGGCAGGCAGGTGGAGCTGGTAATAATTGATTGGGTGACTAACGTTCATTTTTCTCTCTAAGACGATAACCGTCTATGATATTTTTTTTTACTCAGTTTTGCCCATCGCCTGTATTGCTGCTGTAGTTTTGGGACCAGAGGCAGTGTGTTCGGCAAACAGGATCTGACATTTTAGTACAATATCAGTGGCTTAACTTGCGTGTTAGCAGAACAGAACAGTCATGCTAGCTAGCTAGCAAGGAGTGTCACCGTAACGGCTAAGCTTCCTGTGATCACGACGAAGTGAAAATGACTACAGGAATAGATCACTTAATTACAATCAATATTAAAGGATGAAACCGAAGCTGATTCATGATTCAAGATTCATGTCTCAGGATGACGTTTCCTTAAAGGTCGCTGTTGGTAATGTTGTAAAATATCAGTCCCACAATGTAGCTTTGCTGCGACCCACCAGGGAACCAATTATAGAATTAATTTAAATCCCCACCACGTTCAATCAATAAACGTAATGACGTCCTTGAGAAAGGAGGCAGTAATAACAAAAAGAACAATGTAACTATATAAAGCCTAACTCGAGTGCCCTATTTGTATTCTCTGATGGGTTCTCTCCCTATTTCCTTATTAGCCCAATATGCAGATCAGGATTAATCGCTCTACTGAAGGTTATCTCCCAATTTACATTCAGACGAGCTCGATGTTCTGGGCCAGCCTGCTCGTTATGCAACCTGTTCACTATTCTACACCGGCCAAGTGAATCACAGAGTCTATAAAGCAAGCTTTGCAGTTCATTGGGTCGTACATGGAAGACACAATGGTGGTCATGTGCCTGTGCAGTGACCATGCAAGACAACTGTTTATATTAGATAAGGTATTAAAGGAGTTCTGGTAGGTGAATCAGAGGCAGTTTGTTGATTGCTGATAAAAAGCAGACTTTGTGAAATAGAGATCAGACGATTGAAGCCCTCACACGCTTCTTACAGAACCAGCCGTCGCACAATCTTCAGTGAAGGAACATAGGAGCGGAGATGTTAGGCACAGTTTTTTTTCATGATTTTTGTTGATGTTCTGTTGAAGGTGGGTGTGTCATTTTTTTTTCCAACCAAAACCACTTGAACACACACCACGTCATAATCGCCATCTCCAAACTCGCATGCATGAACTTCAGAGGAGGACTTAAAGGCAACAAGAAACGAACTCTCTGAGAAAGTGTGTGGATGTGTGTGAGAGACAAGAAGCAGGATAGATGTGCTATTAAAAGGCATATTAAACAAAGCCTGTCTTTGACCTTTCAGTAATCACGAATGCACGGTGTGTGTGTGTGTGTGTGTGTTTCTTGTCAGTAGGTTGTGTAGGATGTTTCATAATGGACACATTATGATGGGATGAAATGGAGTTTCCTCTCATCACGCTGATGCCAAAGAATCGTGTGTCGTCTGTGTTTGTGTGTGTGTGTGTGTGTGTGTGTGGGTGTGTAGGAAAAACCGATGGCCACCCGTGGTTCAGGAAAGGACACACACTCAGGGGTCCTGGAGTATGACTGTCCTGAACATCTCACCTCATACAGAGAGATAGAGGGAGGCAAACATACTCACGCAGGCACACGTACACAAAAATGGCCAAAAAAAACCTCCACTACAGACGTTTTCTGAAATATAAATATGACCTAATGACCTAAGATTTCTCTCAGGCTAGTGCACATAAGCCAGTTGGCTGGATTTGGTGCTGAAGATTATTAAAATTTATTAAATAAGACTTAACAATCGTGTCGGAAATACTGTCTGCCTAGCATGTATTAGTTAGCTAGCTAACGTTGGCAGTGCAGATTATGAACATTCATTAAATATGACCTAAAACTCCTGTCAGAGATTAACATTTGTTCTGATATTAAATCCATATTCTGTCAGAAATCCTGTCAGATTAGCATGTTAGCCAGTTGTCTATCTGATGATGATTGTGAACATTTGTTTAATATGACTTTAAAATCCTGTCAGAAATCCTGTCCATTCAGCGTGTATTAGTTAGCTAGCTAGCTTTGGTGAGGAACGTTACGAAAATGTATCAAGTACAAGCTAAAAATCCTGTCAGAAATCCTATCAGGTCATGTTATCAACACGCTATCCTATCAGCATGTTAGCCAGGTTGCTAGCTGATGATGAATAATCATCAGCTTTGCTAGCTTAGATTACGAAATGTTATTAAAATTGTATTTATTATGTTAATATTACTACAAAATCCTGTCAGAAATCCTGTCAGGTTAGTGCATATTAGCTTGTTTGATAGTTTTGCTGGTGAATATTATGAAAATTTATTAAATATGACTTAAAAAGTCCTGCCTGCTTACTGTATATTTCTTTGCTAGGTAGCGTTGGCAATGAAGATTATAACAAGTAATAAAATCTGACCTAAAATTTCTGTCAGAAGTTCTGTCAGGTTAGTGCATGTTAGCCAGTTGACTAGCTTTGGTGATGAAGATTATTAACATTTATGAAACATAACCTACATTTTTCTGTCAGAAATACTGTTTTCCTAGCATATATTAGTTTACCAGCTAGCGATGGCCGTGCAGATTAGGAACATGCTTAGGGTATGATGGTTTGCCAGCTAGCATTAGCAGTGAAGATTATGAACATTTATGAATATGACTGAATGTGCAGCTTGTGTGTTAAATTACTTAAATATAAATTCCTACCTTCTTTCTTCTTTTTTTTTTTTTGTACAGGATATTCTGTCATACCAGCATGGAATCTTATCAGAAAAACTTAATCAACTTTAGCAAATTAACTCTAATTACTACCCAAAGTTGATTATTTTCCTAGAGCAGCATGTTTCAAGGTGTTTTATTCCTCTTATACCACAGACATTTGCCAATGATTACAATTTTCTGTTTATTAATGAATGAAGTCATTTTTTTTTTTTAGCGATTTATTGTTACATTTAATGTTGTGGAACATCTGAGAAACAAGTTAGTTCCTGTTCTCACTTACACTATAGCAGCTATAAACAGTTGTTCCCTCACCATGCTCTCTTTTATCTCTCTCGAAGTTAATAAGACAAAAACGCAGCTTGTCATGTTACCGAGAAACAGCAAAGGAGCGTAAACTCGTCTGTCCTGAAGATGTCAAAAAGCTTTACTGCCTGTTACAAAGCGCTGATACTGGAGACTCCTTACATGATGATTATACATTTTAATTTTATTATAAGATTACGTGGAGCATCTGCCGCACACGTCCCTGAATGAGTTGTTACTATAGAAACGATAACATATTAGAATGAGAGCATTAATATAAACCTGTCCTACTGTCAGAGCTGCTGTTATAGAAAACTAATCAACATCTGCTGACCAATCAGAATCCAGAATTCAACAGCGCTCTGCTATAAATAGACATGAATAATCTAGCCACATTGTGAAACATTTATTGGCTGCAATTTCTATTTAATTTTAGAAGATGTCATGTTTGTACTTCCTCCCAAGTCTCACACAAGAGGAAGTGATTTATAGGAACAGAACGAACCCTAACCTTAACATTAACCCACACACACACACACACACACACACACACACCAATAAGAACTACTTTTTATGACATGGTGTAATAGGAGACTGGACGTCTCTGGTCAAACAGCGTTCACTGGGCAACCGCTAGATTTTACTGGATTGAAAAGGAAATCAAACCACAATGTCTTCTGAGTAAAGTCTGCTCCCAGTCACACAATGCTGTCACCTCAATCCCGCAGACTTTCCATGGTTCATCTATTAAACACTATATAAAGCTAAATAAAATGTTAGGAAGGTCCTTAACAAAGAAACAGAGACTGAACCGAGGGAAATGGAGACAGGAAGTTGGTGAAGACCTGAGTGTGAGAAACACTGATTTGTGGTATTTACATCCTGACAAAACATTATACAGTGAAATAGATGAGTTCTCTGAGAAAGTTTGTGCGTGTGTGTGTGTGTGTGTATGTGTGTGTGTGTGTGTGTGTGTGTGTCTGTGTGGGGGCCACAGTGTGACCTCCATTTCCTATCGTTATATCACTCTAAACTTCTCAGACAAGCAAACAAAATACACAGTCTGCATTTATCTGCCCTTCTCACTTTCTGTAGAGTTTCTATTGTGTGTGTGTGTGTGTGTGTGTGTGTGTGTGTGTGGGAATATGGGTTTGTTTGTGCATATACATCTCTGTGCAAGACAGGAAGTGGAAGATTGTTTTTTTTCCTATTAAGAGGCCTATTAACTAACTGGTGTCTTTGACCTTTAAGTATCCACATAAACAAGGTGTGTGTGTGTGTGTCTGTGTGTGTGTGCGTGCGTGTGTGTGTATGTTGATGGTTACCCAGGGCGCGGGAATGGCCACACGCTCAGGGGTACTGGAGTACGGCCAACCTGAGCATCTCACCTGTTTCAGGGTCACAAAGAGAGAGAGAGCGAGAGAGACAGAGAGAGAGAGAGAGAGAGAGAGAGAGACAGAGAGAGAGAGAGAGAGAGAGAGAGAGACAGACTGCACACACTGATGATCTCATCTGTGATATTTATGTCTGTGTTGCGTGTGTTTGACCGATGTTGGCGGAGGAGACAGAGAATGAAATAAGTCACAGTTCAGAGAACGGAAGATCGTTTGGAAAAAATAAAGAAGAAATAAGGAGGACAGAGCAAGAGTGAATTGCGGATCCGGAATCAGGGCAGAGATACTCAGCGAGTCCAAAATACATTTGAGAATTGGCATGAGCAGCATACAGGAAGAATGTAAAGGATTTTAATATATCCTGCATGAAGGATCCTCTACAAACCTCTCCCACCTTGTTAGATATTACAGGAAGAGACTCGGTGCTATTTTCTTCAGTGAAGACGTCACAAAAATATTAATTGTAGGTGTGCTGATATACTTTGAAAAGCAGAAAGGGTGCAATACCCAAGTAAACGTTTTATGTTTGAAAAAAATAACTTTGTGTTAAAATAAAACTCCCCATATTTCTATCACTCATTGTATACTATTTACACACACACACACACACACACACACACACACACACACACACATGCACAGTCCCCTCCAAAACTATTGGAACATGTGACTGACAGGTGCTTCTTGTTGCCCAGGTGTGTCCTGTTAGACTGAACCCCGGCTTTCTCCAGGGCATTTGCTGTTAAAAAGGATAAAGCAGAAACCTTTATCCTGGACTTCATCGCTCCTTGGTCTTCATGATGCTGTGTGTTTAGGAGGTATGTTCTCTAACGAAACTCGTGGTTCTTCTGTTGAGGTCACGTGGCACTTTAATTGCACACTTTAACCACGTAACTTCTAATGGTGACTGGACAGAAGATAGAATTGAAGAGCTTCACAGCATTTTAATTTTGAAAACTATTGTACCATTTACAGAATACAATAATACTCTTAACATTTTTTTACATTTAACATGAGAATCCCAAATCCATAAGGAATGCAGAGATCTGACAAAACCATGTGATGCACCATTTTATTTAGACAAAAAAAAAATGTATATATATTCTGCATATCTACAAAGCAAATATGTTCCGTCATGAGAAGCTCATGTTTGCAGATGTACAGTGTATAATAAAGCAGGCACACAGCGAGCAGATATAAAACCTTTTCTCAGTCCAGCTGTGATTAAGAGAACCATGTTCTTGATCTACAGCACCACAACAGCAACATCAGTGTAGAATAAATCCAGAGTATCGCACAGTCTACTGTACACGATTCCTAACGGCTGAGAGTTGGCAAAAGAAATTACGGAACTTTTCTAAAAAGTAACAATAAACAGGAAACGTTAACAGAACGGGTGGTTCGGGATAAAGGCACCGCTTTGTTTTTTTAAAAAGCATCAGAGGTTTCTAGTGGTTCCTAATGGGTTATAATGGTAGTTTAATGGATTGTGTTGTTCCTAATGGTTCGTGATGGTTTATTTTGATGGCCAATGAAGAAAGGGCCCTATTATGTTTAATTCTTCCCTGATGGAAACCATTAAGCCATTCCTATTAAGGTCCGTGTAATGGAAACTACTCCAGCTTTCCGTAATGGATTGAACTTTCTTTTCAGCAGGAAGACTAGCTAAGTTAGCTAACTGCTAACTGCTGTTCTGTAGACGTGAGCTCGTGTCACTCTGATCGATCATGGGCGTATCGTTTGATCACATGACCTCTTCAGGCCAGCGACACTACGCTCTATGAAGACGACCGTTGGTAGAACAAGGTCTTCGTGTTGCAACCTCTGGGTCTTCGTTAATGTAAATGCTTCACGTTCTTGAGAAGAGCACTAACTAGACATGATTCGGAGAGTTTGGGACGGAGCCAAAATCAGCAAACGGTGCCGGACTCTGGCTTTTACGAGAGCACAGCTGGAATCCTGTATGTTATACTATTACACTCTACAGACATGATAACTGATTACGCTTTTATCACAGTGTTCCATGTCATCATGATATAGTACCACAGAGACAATTTTCTGGAACTTTCATCAGGATTATGATGAATTATGGGTTTTGTGCAGTGGTGCTTTTAAATTTGGCACAAAAAAAAAAAAAACCCAATGTGAGACAAAACGCTAAACAAAACTTGGTCCTGAATGAAGCAGGGAGAGTGACGATAATACTGCCATGTTACTGTTTCCACCACAGCGCTGCTGAACTCTGATTGGTCAGAAGGTGTTGATTTATTTTCTCTAACAGCAGCTCTAACAGCGCTCGATCTAGTATGTTTCTACAGTAACAGTTCGTTCACGGGGACTTGTATCGCAGATACTCCGCATAAACTGATTCGAAAAAACGTCTAACTGTTTATGTAACATTTATGGAAGGAGTCTCCAGTGTCAGGCACTCTGTAACAGTCAGAGGTGAAGCTGTAACTTTTTTCTGACACTCTTTAGGACAGAGGCGGTTATGCTTTCCAGATTTTTCGGTAACGTAACAAGCGAGAGAAAGCGAGGGAGAAAGAGAGAGGCTGGTGAGGGAACGAGTGTTTATAGCTGCTATAACGTACGTCAGAACAGCAGCTAACTTGTTTTGTGGATGTTCTGCAAAATTAAAGGTAACAATAAACAGATAAAAAAGTGCATGTCCCAAATTTTCCCAAATGTGCTGCGTAATCACAGCCCTCGCATCTTAGATCGGCGTCTCGTATCTGCATTTGTTCGCAATAGCGTGATAATCTGTCTATCTGTCTGTTCTTCATTCTTTGTCCTCGTGACACGTCACAAACCATCAAACATGAGTTTGCTTGAAAATATGCATGTTTAGACATCAGCTTTGTGTTACACAATCTTTATAGAATATACAGCAACAAAACCTAACACACACTTCCTCACACACACACACACACACACACACACACATACACACATTAATCAAACACTTTGGCAGCAACACAGCAAAAAAGTCTTTTACAGAAGATTCTGGCAAAGTGATGTGAAGCAATACCTTCATGTTCAGTCTGTTAAATGTGTACGTGTGTGTGTGTGTGTGTGTGTGTGTGTGTGTGTGTGTGTGTGTGTGTGTGTGTGTGTGTGTGTGTGTGATGTTTCAACATCATTGCAGGTTCGAAGTCTATATACACAGATTTATACACCGATATAAATTGTTACATAATGAAATAATACTCGGAGGAAAAGAGTCAATCAGGTCAACGTTTGCTTACAAACCCAAATTAATATTTGGAAACATTTTTTATACAGAGTAGTTAAACACAGCGAGAGGGGCCGGGGGATGATTAAAAAAAAAAAAAAAAAAAAAAGCCACACACATAAACAAAAGATTAAGACAAACGAGCCACCAGAGACGAGCAGCCATGTGTCTGTACATCAAGTGCTGTGAATCCACATCTTCCCTTTAACACGGGAAAGGCACTTCGTTACATTTAAACTATGTTACACTGTTTCCTTCTAGGAATCACTCCTTCTCTTCTCTCTTAAAAAACTGTTTTACATGTAAAAATCACATTAAATGAGAATGTAAAAGATTCACAGATTCACCCTGGGGTGCCAATATTTACAATATGTATGTAATAATGGCCTCTAAGTGTCATTCCCAGTGAAGGAGGCGTGGCTTCTAAGTGTCATTCTCAGTGAAGGAGGCGTGGTTTCTAAGTGTCGTTCTCAGTGAACGAGGCGTCAGTCCCAGTGAGGGAGGTGTGGCCTCTAAGGGTCAGTCCCAGTGAGGGAGGTGTGGCCTCTAAGGGTCAGTCCCAGTGAGGGAGGTGTGGCCTCTAAGGGTCAGTCCCAGTGAGGGAGGTGTGGCCT
>CM041000.1:15201265-15222515 GCA_022985145.1 Pangasius djambal | reverse complement strand
GGAGGTGTGGCCTCTAAGGGTCAGTCCCAGTGAAGGAGGTGTGGCCTCAAAGCTCATAAATTTTTTTCAATTAAAATCTAACAGTTGGCAGGAAACAATGCATCACATTACATCACTGGCTGTTTAAATGTATCTCACAGTAATTCAACGTCCCTAAATTCACACGTGTAAAATAATAGCCATGGCTTCCAAAGGCTTTCAGGGCCAAGCGTTCCCATGGCCACGTCCCAAATCACACACTATTGTATTAAACAGTAGATCAAAGCAGAAGGTCAGGAGTCAGGCTGGATAATGCCACTGTATACTAAAACTACATGCTGCAGTCATAAAATAAAAAAAAAAAAAACTGGTCTGTCCTTCACAAAAAAAGCAACAGCGCAGGTGAAAGAGGTGTGTAATATTCAGATGGGGTGAGCCTTTTTTTTTTTTTGCTCAAAAGAAGTTTAAAGCATACAGAGTTGACCGAGTATTCGAGGAACACGTCATCAGATCGAGTTCTGTGCTGAAATTCATGTGATAAAATATGTGTTGGAACATTTCCAATAAGTCTGAGCGTCCTGCTGGGGGAAGCGGCGTGCGAGATGAGGAGCAACAGTCAGCAGCAGTGGAAGGGTTTGGGATTTTGAGCCTAGACATGAAACGAAATGAAAGAAAGTTTGTGGTTTCTTGTTTCAGTGATGTAGCCGCAGACACTGTGTGTGTGTGTGTGTGTGTGTGTGTGTGTGTGTGTGTGTGCGTGTGTGTGTGTGTGTGTGTATGTGTGATAAGCTATGGGTATGTCAGAAATTGGAATCTCTGTTCAATCGGGAGCGGCAGCCTACATCTCAGCCCGGCACGCCGCTGACTCACGCTGAGGAGCGATTGACTTCCTCGATGAACGCCGGAGAGGTCCGTAAAGCTCGCAGTGTGCGTGTCTCGCTCATGTCTCACTCTCGCCTCCTACAGCGCATAAAGACAGCACAGCCTCTCCACCTTCCTCCATCCTGCTGTGCGCTCCAGTCACGAGCACGTACCCAGAATCCTCTCCTCGTCAGGGGTCACGGCCACAGTCACGGACGTGGATGGGCAAAGGCTGAGCTGTTCTGTGGGAGAGGGTGGAGTCTCAGTGGGTGGAGTCAGGGTCTGAGGCCACACCTTCATCAGGAAGTGACAACAAACAGACATGTGGGTGGATGGAGAGAGAGAGAGGGAAGGATGGTGATGGCGTTGAGACAGAGACAGAGAGAGAGAGAGGGGGCGGGGTTTAAAGCGAGGACTGGCCAATCACTTTAGATTTCACCGGTTGCAGTTTGGCTGTTTGACCCGAGCGTGGCTCCAACTGCATGTCCTGCAGAGACACAGACAACACACTCAGAGACAGCGCTAACAAGAAGTGTATGATAAATACACTCTCACTGAACATTTTACAGCTTCACCTACCTGCAGATGTACAATTATCTGTTCTGCACAAAGTATTGCCCCCCCCACCACCACCATTAGCGTGATCAAAAGTTCGACCTTTCTCAATTCAGCTACGTTTCTCATTTTTAAAAAAAGGCCCATTGCTTAATGTTTACAAATCCTAAATTCTGGATTCTGATTGGTCAGAAGGTGTTAATGAATTTTTCTAAAACACCTGCTAATCACACAAATATTAATGCGCTGGTTTTAGTACGTTATCGTTTCTATAGTAACAGCTTACGCTTGGAGGATGACCCGCAAAATCATGTGTAATCGTCAAATTGTTGTGGTATAAAAGGAATAAAACACTTGCTGTTGTAGGAAAATAATCAACTTCGGGCTGGTAACAGGAAGGCTGCTTCATCACACCTCCTTGTCACTGATTATCTTCCTTTAACCGCATGACACGGGGTGTTTTATTCCTTACATAATGCACGCATACACTATTTAGTGCACATGTGTGTTTATTATATAGTGTAAATTCATTATAATGTAAATATGATGCTGATTGTGCACAGATGAATAAACACTCATAGGACACACACACACACACACACACACACACACACACACACTTACCAGGCCTGCAGCAGTGTAGCATGGCAAGAACAACTCCTTTAATGATAATGAAAACAGCCTGGCCTTGTTATTATTGTAAATCCAATCACACACACACACACACACACACGCACACACACACACACAGACTATGAAAAGCGGAAACCAGTATTTTCCCCTATGATACTGTGACACAGTGAGCAATAAAACCCTGATGACAATAATAGAGACAGAAATTGGACCATGTTGCAGTGCAATGATCTAAACCTCAATACGGATTCTAGGAAATTGAGCCAAAATGACTTTATATGGGTTTTAGGAGCAGCTAATGAGCTTTAAACTACTCAGTCATCAGCAATTTTACCTCAGTGATCACTGATATCACACAAAATACCCCCAGATACCCCAATATACCAACAAATACCACAAAAGCCCAGCACTTCCAGTCCTTCTTATATGTAAGCTATGCAAGTTCACGAGTTGCGTAACGTCTCTTCACTGCTCTGAGCTTGCTCATGCTGAGAACGACATCACGGATTACGCTGATTTATTACTCAGCTAAGCTTCTTGTTACACTGCTTCAGAGCCTGACAGACCTGTCGACTGTGCGCTTTAACAGATTTAGGTATGATAGAAAGAATGCTTATGCTTTATCGGCACCGCAGCGCGATGAGGATTTACTTTTCCTGCCAGAGATTTACTGTATGTTAAACAGGGGCTTTCACCTGGCAGACTCAGTGAAGTCTTTCAGCAGCGAGTATATGAAAAAATACACTGTAAAAGAGCTCATAAAAAAAACCCTGTCCTTAGTTCAGCGTCTCTAGCTTCCTAAACAAGAACCAGCGCAGCTTCTGTAGCAGATCCTCTGTTCCGGTTTATCCAATTCGGTTATGCTTTTATGTGACTTACTTAGCTCGAGGCAGCTCATCGAACCAGAAACTAGCTACAGGGCTGGAGACGTTCGCTTGGGCGTATTGTCATGGCTTGTTTAAAGAAAAGTTGACGACAAATGCAGAATGTTCATTCTCCCCGAACAATTTCAAAACAGACGTCTTTACAACATCTTTACAAAATGCCCACTTTGAAACAAAACAAAACCTTATTTATCGGCATAAGCTAGTCATTAAAGCTTATTCATTATTACCCGCTGTCACCATTCACTAACGTTACTTGCTTATTCGAATTTTTCGTTGGCAGACCTTCACAAATGCGACCTACGGAGTGACTTCTGCTATTGAATTTTAATACTGTGAAATAAAACGCAGCGCAGCGCAGCGCCTTTGTGATTTTTAGTATAGTACGGTAGCGTTGGGGTTGAGGAAGGATGGTGTAGGTACTATTTCTCTCCTCTGAGCACTAACATGTTTGATGCAGTTTTAGCTTCGCAACAGTTCCTCAATGTATTCAGGAGGCATCTGTCTGCTACTGAACGAGCCAACTGTTCTGCGTTTTCTTGAAAGATTTTGCTTGGAGTTCCATTTAAATGTGCGCTTTAATAGCGCACTATTTGTAGTAATTGCCATTTTAGTGCATGCACGCAGGCCTAAACGTCCACCGAATACTCATTTATCCATCCCATCTCTTTGTGTTTATCCTGTGGCTCTTCAGAAAGTGCTGATACTGTGGTGTTGGGACCTGTTGTGAAGGCTCCAGGAGTGAAACGGTTTCCTGGCTGGTTGGTTGGTGATACAATTACTTCCCTTTTTTTTTTTTTTTTTTTTTTAAATTTTAACCTTTGAAAATATAAAATCCCAATCCCCTCGACTACAACAAGGGATCTGCGATTTAAAGGCCAGTGCTGCTGTTTTGCTCTTGCAAATCTAATAATATGGAGCTAAGATGTGCTCTGCGTCCGACGGAGTCTTTGCATGCAACCTCGAGGGCATTACAGGGATGAAATGAGGTCTTGTATCACCCTGTGATGTCTGCTTTCAGTAAAAAAACATGACGGTAAAATTCATTTATGAAAAGTCAAGGACCAGGAAAAAAAAAAAAAGTGCTCAGAAACCATTGTTTCATGTTACCGCGGTAATAAGACATTCATTCTTTAATTCATCTATCAATAATTTATGCTTATTCTTTCTTCTTACATCTTGAATTTGGGCAAATGCATCTTTCTTACTGTGTGATTATTGTAAATCAATTATAAGATTATTGAACCTGCTTTAGATGCTCTGCCAGATAATTGGCAGGTAATTGCTTCTTTCTAGAAAGAAAGCCTTAACATTGGAAAAATGATCTGCCATAAAATGAGACCTTTTCAAGAAATTAGTAAAGAGTGTCTAGAAATAGGTTAAATAATCAGATATTTGATTTATTGTAATATTGTCATCAGATCTATTCAACTATATTCAAAATATTTCCACGTGCTTTTTTCTGGAGTGGTCAGATGCCACGGTTCTGTTTTAAGCTCTTCTGTACAACAATAACAACAAAAAAACCTGCAGTGAAACACCACCTCTGCTGGAATGAGAATCTGCGAGACAATTTATCCAAACTCATCCAGCATTCGAGATGAGCCTCCTTCGTACCACAGGCGGATTGAGGAACGCTAGTTTATAACGAAGTGTTCCTCGGGGCTGTGGATTATAAATTGACTCTGGCTCTAAAGGTGTTTGATCTGCAACGCAGAGATGCTCGGCTTTGTTGATTCTCCCCTGAACCCTCACTGCGGAAGAGATCGATGGAGATGGAGAAAATCACCGCGCATAAAATATACTCATTAAATAACGCATGCGTTACTTGAATATATGAACGATATCGTCTGTCAAAAAAAGGGCACCTGAATCCCGGACCTGTTTGACGTAGAGCTCTGAGAGTCATCAGGTGGTCTGGGAGTTCAATTCAATTTCCGCAAACGCGTGCGACATCTGCTTCAACCGGATAAACATGGAGCATAGGCAAACATGATAGGATACATAATTCATGCTTCAAATTTCAGGGCAAAATGAGCACATCTGTATCATCATGCCCCAGACAGGACAACCACATTCGTTTATCAAGTGCACTGAAGATACTACGCATTCACGGATCTAGATTTGATCAAGTCTGAATCTTTTTTTTAGGTGTAGTTAGGTTTCATCCACCACCCAGCCGCCACCCAGCCACCCCCCCTCTGGTGAGAAACGGAATTAACCAACGAAAACCATGCATTTTTCCAGCGTCTGTTTGAAAGCTATGAGCCAGCTAGCTACACTCTGAGTTCAGGGATATCAAGGTGACAGCTGATCGAAGAGTAGGAGGAGCAAAAGAAGAGTGGATGTGGTTTTATAAGGTTTTCCAGCACATTTCTAGCATTATTTTTTTTTTAAATCATTTTCAGCAGAACTGTCTTAAAGGTGTTTTATGGCAATGTTATTAAAATGGCAAGACTGCATGATGGAAATCATGCCTTAAAGGATTATATCACAAAATTTGCGCCATCAAACTTAAGGACCGAAAAAGGCCGTTTGGATCCAGCAGGGACGACTTCTGCTAGCAACTAGACAACGTTTTAGCAGCTTTTTCGGCTGCCAATTCACCCTACCAAGTTGTCCTAGGAAGCGCTATTAGGAGAAGTGCTAACCTTTCTTCTTCATCTCCTCCCAGGATGCACTTTTAGAAAAATAACATTTCCACCTAGCACCGTTAAATTGTTCTACAGGTTGTTCCCAGGGTGGAACCCATAAAGGTCCCGTGTAGAAGCTACAACAAATGTTTCCTTTTTAGAAAAAAGGTCTGTCTCTCAGTATCAGCTCCAAAACAATTACCCATAGCCCACATATCATCCATCCATCCATCCATCCATCCATCCATGCATCCATCCATCCATCCATAAAAGTTTCTTTGCTTGTCCCACTGGTGGAACGCTATGACAACCCTACCACAGAGGGCTTCCATCCATCTAAACAACCATCCATTAATCCATCCATCAATAATAATAATAATAATAATAATAATAATAATAATAATAATATTTCCAAAACAACCTGCTGTGTGTGTGTATATATACATTATATATGCATGGGAGTCTGTCAGTTAAGCAGTTAAGGATAATAGTGTCAGTTAATAATAATAATAATAATAATAATAATAATAATCTTTATTTATATAGCACCTTTCATACAAAAAGCAGTTCAAAATGCTTTAAAAAAAAAAAGACAATTATATAAAACAGTAAAAGAATAAATGGCAAAGGACATAGCATTTAATACAAGAAAAGCTTAAATAGAACACCAGAACATTAAAATGTACTGTATACTGATTAATAAATAATTAAAAAACTAAATAATAGTTATTAAATATGAAAATAGAGAAGGGGAGAGGGAGGGGTGGCCCTTTATACCCTGGAATTCAAAAACGAAACATGCATTCATCCAAACTTTCACCCATCCAACCGTCCATCCATCCGTCCAAACATCCATCCATCCCAACATCCATCCATCCATCTATCAATCCATCCAACCATCCATCCATCCATCCATCTATCAATCCATCCAAGCAGCCATGCTAAAGGTTACCTCATTTTGTTCCACTGCAATTTCTTTTTTTGCTAAAAACCATCCAACAGATGGCCTCCCATTTCGAACAGGTTCTAAGTAGAACCCCTTCAGAAAGCCCGAAACGTTACTGATCTAAACAACCTTTCACGAATGCTTTTTCTAAGGTGGTGCTTATTTTTGCAGACCTGCCTGAGCCGAGGCTGTCTCTGGTCTGTTGGTACACACTGGCATGGGAGATAATAAAACAGCAGACGGAATAACCAGGCCGGTGTCATGTCCCTTGTGCATTTATCTCCAGCTGTGCGCAGTCCTCAATAACCCCTGGATCTGAAATTCACCGTGGATCATGGATGATGGACGACCCATCCTGCATTTGATGAACAGCGAGATGTTTCTTCTAGATTCTTCTAGATAAGGTATGTGCAGTTGATGTACGGTTGGCTGGGCCGTATATATAAGGATTTCTAAACATGCTAAAGCTTGAGGGAAGCTGTGTAGGTCTCATTTTATTTCATTTTTTTTCCCCTCTTGACCTTCACTTTGCATTGATTTTTTTTTCTGTAATGAGCTCTAATTTACAGACATAATTTATGCTTAACCGGGGATATTGGGATATGCGGGATTACTGTGTTTATACAGCACTCTGACATGAAGTTGTATCAAACAGACATTATTCTATAAGTATTGACTGCTTGAGGTTAGAGTTAGCATCTGAGAGCCATGCCATTTATTTACTTGAAATTAAAAATGACTTTCAAATTGGCATAAAAATTGAAATCCTTCAAACACAAGGCAGAACCACTGCATAATTTGGTTAGACCACTCCTACGCTATATTGAATGATTCCGAGTTTAATATTCCTAGGAGAAGTGTAAATCCATACCAATCCACCATCTAGTATAATAGTAACCATGCTAGAATATTAGCATGATAGTAACCAGGCTTAAACATGACTTACCACTAACCAGGTTAATCAGTGGACTAGCATTTTTAAGAAAAATGCATCGCTCTAGCTCAAAATGCCTTGTTGGTTTTACATGTAATTAACTGGCAAGGTTAGATGTAAGATCAGCTCATTTATCAATGCAGTGTGTGTGTGTGTGTGTGTGTGTGTGTGTGCTTAAAATTCACTTTACTTTCTTCAAAAACTAATAAAGAAGCAAGAACATAAATTTACTCGCAACCCAAGATGGCTTTCAAACAAAACAAACTACTGCATTTTATTAGAAAAAAGGTCTTCGCTCCGAAATTATGCGGAAATCATTTCCAGATATCTAGTGGAAATCGGTTCTGACAATATTTACGGTTTTAATTCCGATTAAGAAACCTTGCGTCACTTTCTACTCCACTCTTAGAATGAATAGATCACCCGATTTAACCTTTTGCCTTTGAATAAACTGTTAAAAAGTTACTCAGGTTTGTGTGTGGTTAAGTGCTTGGCCCCCTTGGTCATGTATTTATGTCATTAGAGGGACTGAATGTTCTCATAATGACAGGAATGTGCGACGGTGGTGACCTTGCAGGGACATTTCCACAATTTCCGTCCCAGTCAGCAAAATGTGTTTGGGTCTAGATGTACGTCACGTAAGCAGCTGTTATCTGGCAGGCATATGGGAGTGAATACCAGCTCAAATCCGGTGTATATCCGGTGTACAACGTCACGACACAGGCACACCTCTTCCAGAAGTTAGCCAGCTCCGTGCCATATGTGGCTCTTCTTATCTGGGCCATGTACGTACCTCAGTGCTATAAAAAGAAATTCCCACCAAGTTTGATCGGATTTGGCAAAACACATATGGTCCAAATTTGGCTCAGGTCTAACACCCACACGTGCCCCTAGGTTTTACCTACGTTAATACCCACCTAGGGGCAGTTTAAAATACTTATCGCCAACCAGCGTATTTTTGGGGGAGAATCTGGAGCTCAGGAAACCCAAACCCTAGAATTGTAAGACACCAAAACAACCTGCTGAGCCACTGTGCCACCTGGTAATACACAGGTCAAGGGGAACTTCAAGAGTGTGTGTATATGCATGGAAGTGTGTCAGTAAAGCAGCTATGCAGCGTGTTCAGCTCACAGCTCTGATCCCTTGAACATTTATGCAGATTTCGCAGACTCGAGCTGAGAAGAGTCTGGATCTGTCTACTCCGCTTCAGAAGCGCAGGCCTTGTGAAAATGGATTTTGTCTAAGGCTGGAGTTACACTCCATGACTTTCGCCCTGACTTTAAACAGTCGCTGGCTTTCTTCTGCAGATTTTTGTGTCAGCTGGAGTTGGTAGCTGGCGAAGGGGCCAAAACTATCAATTTCTCAACTCCCAATCGATGCTCCCAGATTCAGGCCAGCGAGAGCGACCTGGAGTGGCTCCAGGGCTGGATGTCAACCCTTTAGCTTAAAGAAAAAGGTACAAAAACCACCCCCTTTTCCCTCAGGGTCATTACATTATGTGGTGTGGTTATTATAAATATTCTAATTGCAGTCATATTTGAGATTTCCATGGATGCACTGAAATCGGTTGATCTTGAATTTGAGCCGAGTAGCAAATCAGTACGATGACCAGTGTCAACCTGTGAAAGAGGTCCGGATGCAGATTGTCTTTAGAATCTTTGGGGAACGCTGTAATATTGCATTATATTATGCAGTACAATAGGGTGTAAAGCAACTACCTGCAACAAGCACTATCTGTATCTGTGCTCCAAATATCCGTCACTGTATCTGTATCGAGATTTAAAGCCGATGTGGGCGTGGCCTAAGCTGGGAAATGTTTTTTTTTTTTTTTTTAAAAGAGAGATATATGGCGCTCATACTCTTTGTGGTTTCATATTAGCGACTAGTGTTGCAAGCTGCCCGTGAACTACGGTGAATTTGAAAGTACACAAACTTAAGGGTTCTGTATAAAACCCTACGACAGAGTTTTTCCCTTTCAGCTTAACCGTTGAATGTAGAAGCCATAAACATCCCATTTCTTTTTTTTTTTTTTAAAGAGTGCAGCCATAACGATTTACAGAATGAATTAGGAAGCGTGTGATGTGTCCGGTGTTTTCATAATCTGGTAGTGTATCCAAGGCTTAACAAATGTACACATGAACACACACATGAACACACACACACACCCATGCTGGTGCACATACATGTATAATCCAGATGTGCGCACACCCCTGGAAAGATACAGAACATATGTGCCTAGTCTCTGAGGAGGTTACAATTATTACTGCTCAGAAAAATGTGTGTGGAACAGCAAGTATTGACAAATACCACATGTGCTCTCTCTCTCTCTCTCTCTCTCTCACACACACACACACACACACACACACACACACACACACACACACACACACACACACAGGCATGCTAAAGACAAAAACAACCCCCCAAAAAAACAAATCGCCTTCTTCCTTTGGCAGGGTCCCATAGCTGTCTAGTGCCTATGAGACTCAGAATGTTTCTCTTCCAGCATCATAAAAAGCGAGCTGCAGAGGAGAGGAAAAGACATGAGAGGAGAGAAATATACGTGAGAGGAGAGGAATAGACGTGAGAGGAGAGGAAAAGACCTGAGAGGAACGAAAAAGTGTGTGAGGAGAGGAAAACACGTGAGAGGAGAGAAATAAACGTGAGAGGAGAGAAAACAGACGTGAGAGGAGAGGAAAAGACGTGAGAGGAGAAAAACGGATGTGAGAGGAGAGATAAAGACGTGAGAGGAGAGAAAAAGACGTGAGAGGAGAGAAAAAGACGTGAGAGGAGAGATAAAGACGTGAGAGGAGAGGAAAAGACGTGAGAGGAGAGGAAAAAGACGTGAGAGGAGAAAAACGGATGTGAGAGGAGAGATAAAGACGTGAGAGGAGAGATAAAGACGTGAGAGGAGAGGAAAAGATGTGAGAGGAGAGGAATAAGATGTGAGAGGAAAAAAATTGATGTGAGAGGAGAAGAAAAGATGTGAAAGTAGAGAAATAGATGTGAGAGAAGAGGAAAAGACCTGAGAGGGGAGGAATAAGACGTGAGAGGAGAGAAATAAGACATGAGCGGAGAGGAATAAGACGTGAGAGGAGAGGAATAAGACGTGAGAGGAGAGGAATAGATGTGAGAGGAGAGAAATAAGACGTGAGAGGGGAGGAATAAGACATGAGAGGGGAGGAATAGATGTGAAAGGAGAGAAAAAGATGGGAGGGGAGAGGTAGAGTGAATTTGGCCCATGTTGCGACTCCCTGTGCTGAACTGATGAATGTGTTTTTGAGGAGAGATGTGCTGAACGACTGGGATTTGGGTTTTTTTCAGATATAGAGTTCTGGCCCGTGGGCTGGGATTTTTATTTTCCCCATTTCATAGCTCACTCCGAGATTTTCTCGACATGCCTGGTTTTTGGTTTCACGTTCAAAGTTTGCACTTTTGCACCTTTTTCGCATCGAGGGACGCTAAAACTTTTTAGCCCCAAAGAGACCTGCACATTTAACACTGATGTATCGCCCTTCAAGTCTTTCGCATACAGGGGGCCCTCAGTGGTGTTGTAAAGGGGAGAGACGAGGGGGCCATCATAAAGGGCCCATGAGGACATTAGAGAAAAGAAATATGACAAGAGGCCCGGTTAATGCACCCCTGCCCCTGCCCCTGCCCCTGCCGGGGGCAAGTTTGCAGGCGCATTTCCAGTAGAAGTGTTGCATTCATGAAAATCCAGTTAGTTCAGAACAATGTTTGTGTCCTACGATCACTCCTGAGTTTGCGTAAATTGTGTAACTCTCATAATTGGTGATGAGTTACTGCTATTTTATATACAGATTACGCTGTCGAATTTATCTATGATTACTCGCCAATTTAATGAACATATTGTGAAAATTGTTTTCACGTTTTGTACTAATGACTTCAAATCCATCATTTAAAACGAATAAGACTAAACATTCAATGAGGACAAAAGTAACGGCGCACTATGAAAGGAGTTAGAGTCAGCGCGGGCCTGTGGCAGGTGAACGCTGCAGTGGCTGAGCTGCATTACTGGAAGATTTAGCACACGTCCCACTTTCACTTTTCAGTCACCATTTCGTCATTTTCAGCTCTTTTATGGAGTTTTGTAGGTGCCAGTAAATGTAAGTCTGCTGTGCCATGACCGCGCATGCTAATTTACAGCCGAATGCCAATTATCAACAAACGCACACAGGCACAAAGATAATCTGCTTACTTTATCAGATAATCATCAGTTTAGCTCTGTTTAAAATGCTGAAAACATTTACAGACAACTTTGTAAATGTTAATTTCCCGTTATCACTGTTAATTGTACGGTTATTTACAGTTTAGCGAGTTTTTACAGTACATTCGCAGCATGCCTGACACACACCGAAAGGTCACGGTGTTGTGCAGCATCCCCACTCTTTTTAGGAAATCAGTTTCTAGGCCATTTCTCACGAAATATGAACATGACAGCTGTTGCTCATGGAAGGCTTCACATCTGCCTACATCATTTGCATTCAAGTCAACAAGACAACCCCGACAACCCTGTTCTACCTCACCGAAACACACGCTCTCACACAGCTCATTTCCGGAACAATTTTCTTTCAGTCACAAGTTTTACTGAAATATTAGAAGCCAAGGATCCTTCATTTATTCACAGTTGGAGACTGGATTGAAATGATGGTTACGTTTAAATGACATCAAATCCCACAATGGAGCATATGACCAAGGATCAGGTTTCAATAAGATTTTATGAAAATAAAAACAATTTGACTCTTAAACCCATTAAAAAACATCATACATCCCATTCCAGCTATGCTAGCATTTTGGCTAAGTGGCTTTTGCTAAATAGATTTGATCTCAGTGGGATTCTCCTAATGAAATAAAGTTAAACAAAGCGCATTTAAACAGCCTTGGTTCTCTAGAAAGTGACCGCCGATCTTCTCATTTTTACTCTTATAATAGATACAGTATACGTGAAAAAAGTGAGTCTACTTCCTGTATATGTCTGTTACCATGGTAGCAGATGAACAGATGTATAGGATAGAGGTAGGCAGGGGGTAGAGAAGAGCAAATGTGGTGAACGAGAATATCCAGCACAGAAAAAAGTGAAATAAAATATTATTTATTTAGTAACCATGATGATTTCAGTCCAATTTAGGACAGAAGTTATTACAAAAATAAAAGAAGTGTTTTAATTTTTATTTTCTGCCGTTTGTTGTTCTGTTGAAGATAGATCTTTATCCTTGCTTGATAAGTTACTGTGGAAGCTAGCATAACATTAGCTAGCTTACTAGCTTCACGGCATAAAGGTGGACTGAAAGGTACAGAAGGCGCAGCGCAAAACGCAATTTAATGTGGCGGCAAAATGCAGCCATAACATTCGGTTTACTAACAAACTGCACCTGGGACACGCCCATTACACACCGCACTCCAAGCGACACTCGTGGCACTGATTTTTGGGAAATCACACGCTCCCAAAATTTAGTACATCGAAAAGGATGTTTAATCAGCTGCACTTTCCCCACCCTATTTGGCATTGACTTCACAATTTTTTTTCCCACAAAGACATATTCATGAGGGGAAGCACAATTATTTTGGGTATTTAGGCAAACGTGCCAGTTTCGTACATAACGTGCAAAGGTTTCTTGAGTGTAATATGGCGAAAAACTGAAAACAAAATTCTTATTGGCAAATACTGGGCCATGATGCTACAGCTAGCTAGCGTTAAGCTTCTTCACAGATTTTTAATTTGTTTTAGACCGTTAAAAGTGAGGTGTTCAGTGCGCTCTCAGTGCCGAGCCCGGATAAAACTGGGGAGGGTTGCGTCAGGAAGGGCATCCGGCATAAAAACTGCGCCAAATCAAAAATATGTGGACACTGATCAGCTGTGGCGACCGCTAACAGGAGCAGCCAAACGAGGAACGACGACAACAAAGTGAGGTGTTCAGTTGACATGTGTCGTAACAGACATGCCAAATGATATTCAGTCTAAACTGAGTAGTTTAGAATGTCCTAGCATGAGGTAAGATGTTGTAAGACACTCTGCAATTTGAGAAAAATCCTTTCTTGAACTTGTCAGCTATCGTAACCTAAGATTATTAAAAAATCGATTTAACGCAGCACTGGAAAAGTTCAGGAAACCCAACACCAACCCTCCTCTCATTCTCCCATCATGCTGAGTTCAGTGCAACCTAAAACTCTGAAACACACAAAAAAAAAAAACCTCATCCAACAGGTGTAAAGTATCATCTGAAAAAAAGCACTCGCTTGTTGAAGCAGGTGAGGCTGAATAAGATTGGAATTAAACTTTCGACCCCAGAGAATCGACAATTGTGAGCCAAATATGGCTGGGTTAATCACATAAGCTTCGGCCATATTTGACCTGAATAGTCGGATCTCTGGGACTCGACTTTCGCGGAAAGAACAATGTAGACGAAATGATTGCTGAGGTGATTTCCAAGGTCAGTTTCCTTTGTACAGTGTCAGACTGACATGCTAAATAGCTAGCAGAGTAATGTTACATCAACTGTTGTTTCGATGGCTACATAAAAAAATACATTAGATTTTTTTTTTTTTAAAAATCATCCATTTTTTTTGCACTGCTTTGAAAAGTTAATTGTAAATCGTAATGCCTTCTGGGTAGGTTACGTTTCTCAGACCTACAGTGACAAATAAGCTTGTTTTGAACTAATAAAGTAATGGGACACTCAAGGACAGACAAAGACGCATGTACAAGGGTGTGTTAAAAACCGGATTGGAATGCAGATTTTATAGAGCACTATATCTCCAGGCGAGTTGGTGAGCGCTCATCTATAACATGCAATTGCTTCATGGCACAAAATGGCATTTACCCAACAGTAAAAACCAACCAAAAACAACTAGCTGATGATTTTCTGCACCGGGATCAAAGGAGGCTTGGAAAACAAGTTTGTTGTTGATGTGTACAAAGAAATAAATGACATTTTATTTGTATAGAACGTTTACCAACATACAGGACAGAACTCCGGATGTAGATTTAGATCACTAAAGAACAGTCCAGTGGGGAGGAAAAGCTCCCTGAGAAGACATGAGGAAGAAACCAGACAGGTGACAGACAGAGTGGCAGGGTGTTAGATGTGAATTCAGTGTGTTCATTCGTCTGTTTCTTCCTGCCTGTGGTCTCCGGGCCTTGTGCTACACTGCCCTTGTGGACTTTTAGCCTATGGCCTTTAGCGATGCAACACCTGCCGCTAAGTATTAACCTTACAATCCCTCCATCCCCCTAACCTGTGTGAGATAACAACAAAACTGCCCTGCTGTGCTCATAGCATGACCTCCATAATTACAGCCTAGCAGTGAACAGAGTAAAAATTTAAATATGAAGATTATTATTTAAAACTTTATAAGCTAAGATTACAGTTTTTACGGCCCTAAATGTACAGTTTACAGTATAAACACGCAAATGTGAATCTCAGAGGTTTACAGTACAAACATTTACATGTAATTTACATTACCAGGGTTCAAATGTAAACAGTTTGATGCCTAAGTGGTCTAAAACTATAAAATCACTTTACAGTGTGAAGGTTTAAACATGATCTAAATGTGAAAAGGTTTACGGGCTTACATATAAAGCTTAAAATATTAACAGTAAAATATGTTTTAAAAGTTTAAATGTAAAGTTTAAAAGTTACGTTTTTAATACAAGGTTTTACATATATAATTGAAAAAAAATAATTTGTTTTTTGTGATGTTTTCAATTTACACTGAAGTTGACACTAGAAAGGTTTCAGTGTGAAGATTATCACTGAAAACTGTATTATCATTTGACATCTTAAATGTAAAGTTTACAATATAAACTGCAAACTACGAAGTTTAACTATTTAAATGTAAAGTTTATATGTTTAAACAGTTTTACATATATAATTATTATTATAAACAATTTAATGTGAAGTTTTCGGTTTGCAGGTTGAAATATGAACTTGAAATATTACCTATGAATGTATGCTATAAAGTTTTAGTGTGAGGTTTTTACTATATACATTTAAATGAATGTATTTAAATGTACAACTGATGCTAAAATGATTTAACTTTGAGAATTAAGGCATTAAAATTAAAAAATTACATTTGTACTGTAAAGGTTTATAGTTTATAAAGTTTATAATATGAAATTTTACACTATGAAGGATACATATGAGGATTACACTGTCAAAGTTTAAATGTAAAGTTTATACTGTAAAGGTTTACATAAACATTTAAATGTATAGTTTTCATGACTAAGGTAGTGAAACATTAGCATGAGGTTTACACTATAAAGATTTAAATGTTCAATTTCAGTTTTGATGTGAAGTTTATATCATGAAGACAAATGCAAAGTTTGCATAAGTTTTAAATGTGAAAATTTCAGCTTAAAGGTTTAAATATTTAATTTACAAAAGCGATTAAAAAAAAATAAAAATTTAATTTCAAGAATTACAGTGTGAAGATTAAATATTAAGTTTACTTTATAAACATTAAGAATGAGGTTTACACTGTAAAATGTACAGGATTTAAATAGAAATTTACAGCATGTAGGCTACATCTGAAGGTTACATTATAAAAACGTTGTATGTTATACTTTTTATATGTAACATTTAAATGTGAAGTTGACGTTATAAAAGTTTACATTACGAAGAATTAATGTGATGTTTAGACCATAAAGGTTTTTAATGTAAATTTGACCACAGGTGTCAGAGTGACTGCTCTTTTTGTCCAAGATTGTAACGAAGTGAAGTTGATGAATTGTGTGTGTTTTTCACTCGTGTCCCTTTCGTGCAGCTGGGTCAACCGTCAGGAAATTTACGCTCAAGTGCCCTACAAGTCACACAAAACCGTCAGAGTTAGAATGAGATTTACCATGCAGCACTGCATCAGATAAGGTGACGGCTCTAAATAAGGGCATGTCACCAGTGTTAGAGGACACACACACACACACACACACACACACACACACACAATGGAACCCCCCCCCTACCTTTTAACCCCACTACCGTCATGTGAACTAAGGAGGCGTGGGGGCGTTTACAAGATTACAGTGACACGTTATACATGGCATTCTAGCACAATGGCTTAGAAACACAACTTCAGGCATACCTAGAAAAACAACACACACACACACACACAGTTTTAACACAGTTGTAGCCCATATGTACAAAGTATTGTTCCCTCTTTACCCCTCTCTCAGTGGAAAATGACCAATCACCACCACCAGGCAGGTATTAATTCGTTCAGTTGACCGTTTTTTGACATTGAAGTGTTTAAACGCTCCCGAATTGTGTTATGTACACAAACCTCGCTCCTATTTTGTCCACAAACACACATCAATATGTACACACTCCCACCCGCACAGCCTCCAAACAGACGTTGTGCATGGGTGAGGGTTCCTGACTGCTCTGCACACAACCCCACGTGCATATATATACACACATATAAACCTATATACTTTATATATACGTTACACACGTGCACAACTTAGATACATAATCTACACACCATACACACATGATGTTATGCACACACACGCTCGAGTTCCCTTGACGTCAAACGAGTTAGTGTTCAATGGGCCATCCAGATAAGGCGATAGCTTTAAATAAGGGCATGTCATCCATTTAAAGGACGCGCACAAACACACACCACATACACACGGACACACAGAGTGTATGTCCGCGTACACACATTATGCCCACACGTATATTCTGAGTTTGCCTAATGACAGGTGCCCCTTCATCCACACAGACAGAGCTTCAGTTACATTTGATTAACCAATCACAAACTTGATCATGTGACATCACCACAATGGCTAACTTAAAGTTAGCTAGCCTTCTAGTGAACACTGGCAGCTGATACAGTATGTTAAAATATAATATAAATTACCTAACATTAGCTTGCTTGATAGCAAACTTAGCGACTGATTTTGAATGATTAGACTAATCACAGTTTATGTAACATTAGCTGACTTGCTAGCAAACTTGGCTACTGGTTTAATTAACATTCCATAACCTTAGCTAGGTTGCTAGCAAACTTGGCAAGGTGTTTTGTAAAATGGTTAGTCTAATGTCAGGTAGCTTGCTAGCAAACTTGGATACTGGTTTTAATATCACAGAATATACCCACATTAAGGTGGTACTCAGTACAACAGATTACCAACTGTTAGCAGGCTTGAGAGTGAACTGGACAAACTCAGTGACTGTTTTGTAAAATTGTTGACCTAGCTTGCTTGAAAAACTTAGCTACTCTTTTTTCATAGCAAACAATTTATCTAATGTCAGAGAGCTTGCTAATGAACATGGCCACTGAGTTTAATTACACAATGCATAGTTTAGCTAGCAAATTTGGCTAGTTATTGATGTCAGCCACTTACTCCAGGAGAGGTGCTGGTAATATTAACTAGCTGTTTAGCTGGATAATGTTAGCGACATAGCTAGGTAGCTTATCTACTGTTGCTAAATTATGATATTGTGTTAATAATAGTAGTCTTTCATTCTCAGCAGTATGTTGACCCAAAAAGGTGAAACGAAAAGAAAGTTGTGATAGTCAAATGATCAAGTTGGTAACTGGTTGATCAAATTTACCTTAAGCTCCACCCACTCAGTCACACCGTGCTCTTTGTGTGTTTGTGTGTGTGTGAGTACCTGGCTGTTCTGCACATGCCCATTGAAGTGGTCGTTCCTCACTGGAAGGAAGCCATCGAATGCGCTCGTCTTGTCAGTGCGTGGCGCGCTCGGCTCCCCGTCCTCCACGCCATTGGCCCTGCGCACACACAGCACCTTCCGGAAACTCTGCCTGAAGTTATCAGACAGGAAGCCGTAGAGAACTGGGTTAGCGCAGCTGTTGGCGTAGGTGAGGATGACTGAGAAGGAGTAGACGCCCAACACCACGCTGTTCTCAGGCAGGATGAATATGAGGTTGACGATGTTGATCATATAGAAGGGCAGCCAGCAGAGCACGAATGCCACCACGATGACCACCACCATGCGCGTCACCTTGCGCTCGGAGCGGCGCCGCCTCCCAAATCCGGTCCGTGCTCCCGAAGCCTTCACCCGCACCACGATGAGCACGTAGCACGCGCATATCACAAGCAGCGGCGCAAAGAAGCCGAGGACAGACGTGTAGAGGATGAATGCCACTGGCCAAAGGTTACGTGGCTCTGGCCAGCTTATGTTGCAGGAATTGAACACGTCCTGAACATCGGAGAAGATCACCACCGGCAGCACCACTATGAATGACGTGGCCCACATTGCAGCGCTTACCACTTTGGCCACACGGGGCCGGCGCCACCTGCTGGAGCGGAGAGGGTGAACGACGGCCAGGTATCGGTCGATGCTCATCACCGTGAGGCAGAAGATGCTTGTGAACTGGTTGAGTGAATCGGTCGTCATGACCACACGGCACAGGAAGGATCCGAACGGCCAGTACGAAAGGACATTCTGCGTACTCACGAACGGCAGGCCCAGGATGTACAGCTCGTCAGCCACCGCCAGGTTCAGGATGTAGATGTTGGTCACAGTCTTCATCTTGACATACCGCAGCACCACGTAGATGGCCAGCGTGTTGCCTACGAGCCCGACGATGAACACAGTCACTGATATGGCTGCCGTCATCACCATGCTGCTGCCAAAAAACGGAACGGTCTGGTTCGACATGCTGTATGACTGATTATCCATCATCCTCGACATTATTGGAGCCGACGGAATTCCAGTTTTGGATTCCGACGCGTTAAAGCTCCCCAGGAGGGGATCTTCCCCCTGGCCCCATAACTCCCCTGGCTCCATGTAGAGTGGGAGACGGAGGGAGTTTAGAACGAAGGAAGAAAGTCAGCGGAGAAGCGAGGCGGGACAGTGGTCTCAGGCACTCGAGGGACGCTGTTAGAGGTTGGCTGCCTTAGTTCTGTAAAAAGAGTGAAAGAACGAGAGAATGAGACTGAAGCAGGGAAGAATCAGAGAGAGTGAGAGAGCGAGTGAGAGTGTGAGGTCCAAAACACCCACTGCACAGATTTCACTTGCCTTCAGTGCGGCGTTAGTCAGTGTTGTGATTCATTGGAGGTGGCTCGCAAAGCAATCGCAAGAACAGACCCTATACGACACCCAAGTGGTGGTGCCATCTATCAGATATCCGGGTTGTCCCCTTGGGGGAACCTTTAAAGGTTCTCTGTAGACCTAAGTAGAAAGCTAGGTCCAAGATTTTTTTGATTTTGTGCTTTCTTTCCCCTACAGTTCCGATCTATTTGTTGGTTTGCATCAGATATAAACCGTGATTCAGCACACTGCCAAGGAAATGCTCCGTGCTTAATACTTTGTAACACTGACTGATGATTACATTAGCATCAAATGACAAAAACCAGACCAACAACCTTTTAAATGGTGTGTGAGCTTGTTTGGCTTGTCATAACCGCATACAAAACAAGAAGCTGCATGATGAGACGTAACCCCGGTAACAACCTTTCTGGCTCCCTTTTTTTCCCTCTAGTCCAAAATTACACCATCCATATTAAGTACATGTGAATTTTTTTTTTTTTGGCAAAGAATGAATATCCAGCCATTTCTTGGCAGCAGGATATTATTTTGTAACCCTAAACCAAACAGCATGTAAACACTGTGACCCTCCTGGACCCTACCTTTTGTCCGAGTGTAGCGCGTTTATTTTAAACTCACCTCAGGCTGATAGCCATGATTTATCATTAGACTGGATCTTCTAGCTCCAGCTCAGGCTGGTTTCTACTGCAGATTGCCGGCTCTTCGGATCAGACAGATCCTTCACTGAACCTAATTAGCCTCAAAGGTATAGCCGAGAGCTGGCGCTGATATCTGTGTGGGTTATTCCAAAAATTCATAGCTTAGATATTTCAACTGAAGATCCTGTTTGACCACGCTAGCACACAGAACTTGTCACACAATTTGTGTGTGTGTTAAGTTAATTAAACGCTAAAACCCAACAGAGTTCTTCGGCAAGTCAGGGAACCATGAGATTTACTCTGAGGGACTACGCACTACACAATGTGTCTGGTCTACATAACACACAAAAATAAACAAGTAGAAACAGAGAGTATTCTTTACAACACTGAGTGCTGAACAGCGAGCACACAAACACACACAAACGCGTTGTTAATGTAACACTTAAAATGATGACTTAACGCACATTGTGCTGAGTCCAACTGGACACAAATAAAGCCTGTGTGCTGCAATTCAACGCTACAGGTTTAACGCAGCGCTGTGAGAGTGACTTCTACATCGTAGGTGTTCATTCTGCTGTCGGCGTCAGTGCAACACTTTAAGAGTGGCTCCTACGTTGCTGGTGTTAATGAACCGATGTACAAACACTTGCACATTGCAGGCGTTCATTCTAGTCAAGGTGTTAGTGAAACACTGTAAGGCGTTACTTCTACACTGTAGGTGTTAATGCGGCACCTTAAGAAAAACTTTTATGTTGTAGGGGTTCATTCCAGTCTAGCTTTTAATGAAACACTGTAAGAGTTACTTCTACACTGTAGGTGTTAATTCTACTGTATTTGCGAATGCAACATGGCAAGTGTTATTTCTACACTGTAGGTGTTAATTCCAGTCAAGGTGTTAATGCAACACTGTAAGAGTTACTTCGAAACTGTAGGTGTTAATTCTACTCTAGGTGTTAGTGAAATGCCCTGAAAGACAGTTGCACATTGTAGGTGTTAATGCAACATGGTAAGATGAACTTCTACAACACTGTAGGTGATCATTCAACACGTCTATGTGGTAGGCGTTAATTCCAGTCTAAGTGTTAATACAACGTCTTTACACGCACACACACAGAGAGAGAGAGAGAGAGAGAGAGAGAGAGAGAGAGA
>CM041000.1:15188242-15201165 GCA_022985145.1 Pangasius djambal | reverse complement strand
GTATTTTGCATGCAGTGATTGACGTGATGAACGACTGTGTGAAAGGTGCAGCTAGAATAAATAGAATCTCGGCGAGATGAGAACGTACCTCGGGTAATTACGCCATTTCCACGTGCTGCTCTGTGACCGGTGTGTTTCTTCCGCCTCTCCTGAGAAGATTACTGCGAGACTATGAGGTGACATGGTGGTTATTATTTAATAACGAAGTGTGCCCACGAATTAAAATATTGAGGCCGTGAGTTTCTCCAGATCTACTTCCTAGCCCCAAAGTACTCAAGGCAGATACTGTGTTTGAAAATGAGTGAGAAAGATAAATCATCGGCCACCGGAAGCTTGACAGCAGAAGAAGATTTGTTGATTGACTAGCTGATCTTGGTTATGGCTAGCCTCGGGTTAAGGCTCCTCGGGTTAAGGCTCCTTGGGTTAAGGCTCCTCAGTTAAGGCTCCTCGGGTTAAGGCTCCTCGGTTAAGGCTCCTCGGTTATGGCTAGCCTCGGGTTAAGGCTCCTCGGTTTTGGCTAGCCTCGGGTTAAGGCTCCTCGGGTTAAGGCTCCTCGGGTTAAGGCTCCTCGGTTATGGCTAGCCTCGGGTTAAGGCTCCTCGGGTTAAGGCTCCTCGGGTTAAGGCTCCTCGGGATCACCAGTGTTGCTCAGGGTGGCTTTGTAGGAGTTTTGCATGTACAGTAAGATGGTTCTTCAGGAGTTTGAAGAATAAGTTGTTAGAGGTCTTTCAGAATGTTTGCACCTAGCACCAATGCCAGAATCGGAAACCCCAGCATGGAGATGATCGATCGATACTATTCTACATCAGCCTTCGAAAGACGAATAAAGACAAGTACAGCACTGGAGACACGCAGACATAACATCAGCCCTAAAGCGAGAAGATATTTACTGACAAAATACCTAACCAGAGGCCACTTCTGAAGAATGACAACACGTTAATTCAAGCGCTCAAGTTACACGATTAATGGCCACGACTTTGGCATCTTGTGGCCACAACATAATAACAACGAATTAGCTTTGCGGCCATAAATCGTGTAACGTGAGTAATAGTGTGTGTTGTGGGAATATCGTATTTAATAAGTGGCCTCCAGTTAGTTATTTGGTGGGAAGTTTATTTGTGTGGAAACAGTGAGAACTGAAATAGCGCTGCAGCCGAGGGTGTGGATTTGAAGCATTTATTTATTTATTTATTTAGTGCGAGTAATGTTACTGTTTTGAGAAACGCACCTACGTAAGCGGTTAAGGAAAACACGAAAGCTGTGTACACTATCAACCGACGGAAAGTCAACCACTGTCATGCAAAGCAAGCCGAAGAAAGAAATGGCCGCGTCACGCTCCGACTGTAGTGTCAGCGGTTGTTGTTGGTGGTTTATTTGTGTTCTCGTGTGACGGAAAATAGCACTGGCGCTCTGATGGAAGAGTTATTTTGAGTCGTGCGATTGAGCTGGCGTTTGTATTGTTGTAGTACATTTTGGTCACGAAATGAACTCATGTGCTAAGCTGTGTGTGTGTGTGTGTGTGTGTGTGTGTACAGAGAGAGAGGTGTGAGAACTTGCGCAAAAAAAAAAATCCTGAAATAGAAAAGTCCAGCACTGTGCCAAGGTTTTAGTTCTTATTTGTAGAAGATGTCTAAAGCTGATTGTGTTGTTGTTTTTTTTTGTCTGAATTAAAACCATCATACAATTAGAATAATATATAACCACATACACTGTGTGAATACCACATT
Source organism: Pangasius djambal (assembly GCA_022985145.1). Taxonomy (NCBI): domain Eukaryota; kingdom Metazoa; phylum Chordata; class Actinopteri; order Siluriformes; family Pangasiidae; genus Pangasius; species Pangasius djambal. The sequence goes on along the minus strand of CM041000.1, from coordinate 15,199,438 downwards.
GCTGTGAAGTCCCTAAATTAGTCGACATCAGAAGTGCCATCATCATCTGAATGGAGTTGAGTATTCTTATAAATTATAATGTAAACACGCCTGTTCCTGGAAGAACCCAGAGTTCGTTAGAGAGCGTAGCTGATCAAACAGCAGCATGAAGACCAATCAAAACGAGCGATCAAATCAAGTCTGGGACACAGTTCTGGGAAAGTATAAGTCAGGGTTTGGTTATAAAAGAAACTTTTGAACAGCTATTAAAGCTCGGATTAAAGAAGGGAACGGCGACGGCACGACCACGACTCTGCCTAGAGGAAGCCGTCCATCAAACATCAGCGGCTGAGGAAAGAGGGGATTAGTCAGAGAAGCGACCAGATGAAAACGCTACGATACGCCCTCGCCATACATTTCCTATTAATATCACTGTAATTACTGGATCATTTATGGTAATTACTGAATAATATGCTATAGATTAATAACTGAATAATAAACTTGGGTTAATACGAGAAAGACAGACAATTCCTTCCTGAATCAGTAATGAACCCATATTTCACTATAATACTTTTTTCCTATTAACACCAATTTCATGAACGTTTTTCTGTAACTTTTTTTTTTGGCTGCTTGTCTGCGCCTTGAGTGACCTCATGTCGGTTTTATTACTCCAAGAGTCCCATCAGATTTGCACACAATCTGGGTCTTAATCGCGTTTGCAGTGTGTTGCGGCTTTTTTTTGTTTTGTTTTGTTTTGCTTTGCTTTTTTTTTTTTTTTTTAAAAAGCAGTCGTTTTCCCAAAAGTGCATCATGATGAAACCAAATCTGTTTTCATTTCTCAGAGTTTAGCATTCCGTTGACTTTCGCCACATCCCTGACATCATTCGCTGGAATGCGTCCCAAAGCCTGACAGAGACACCTCGGGGATTCCCGAAACCTGTTACACAGCTTACTAGTGCATCGGAGAAGGCACAAATCAAAACATCTGGACTCGTTTATGAAGCTTTTATACCACCGAGCGGCCGAGTCCATGAATCAAAAGGTGATCTCATTTTTTGCGTCTTCAGGGCAGAGGAGTTTAGTGCGGCTTTTTTAGTGCCGTGACAAGCCGTGTTTTTAGAGAGAGAGAGAGAGAGAGAGAAAAGAGAGAGAGGCTGGTGAGGGAACTACTGTTTATAGCTGCTATAACGGACAGGAACACAGGAACCAACTTTTACCAACATCAAACGTTCAAACTATGAACAGATAGAAATCAAGTCTGAGAACCCCGTTCATTCGGAAATGAGCGTAATCTGTCGTTTATTAAATGCAGACAATTCATTCTGAGTAGTTTACTGCATTTTCTCAGTTACTCAGTAATATGTTTTAGGATGAATAATGAATAATAACCTGACAGTTTGAACATCACACCATGGTGGGAGATCTCTCTCTCTCTCTCTCTCTCTCTCTCTCTCTCGCTCTCTCTCTGATAAATATCTATTTCACGACCAAACCATGCAGCCAAATGTCTCCACAAGGATATCTTCATAACTGCCAGTTAACACAGCTGTGTGTATGTGTGTGTGTGTGTGTGTGTGTGTGTGTGTGTGTGTGTGTGTGTGTGTGTGTGTGTGTGTTAATTATCACCAATAATGACACGATTCAGCTAAGTAAAGGTTTATTGGTATGAATACAGTGGGCTGGAATTGAACAGATATGTGGAATAGATGAGGAGAGAGAGAAAAAAAAGTCTAGGCACATTTTTATGTTAAATGTTTTACAGAAACAGTAAACACTTACTCCTAAGATTTTCTGCACAGTGCATGCCAGATGCTTGGAAAATCGGGTGGATTAAAAGTTTCCTGCTACACAGGTTGGGTAATAAGTGGTAGTCAAGTAAATATTGATGGACACACACACACACACACACAGAAATGTACATAATATGTATAAAATAAATCTAATTTGCCTGAGACATTGTACTTTTCCTGTCAAACTAGAACACACATTTGTCTAGGTAGCTATGTGACAAAAAAAAAACTGCAGAGAAACTGCTTAAAAAAAGGATAAACTTAATAAAAAAAAAAGCATAAAAGCATGAACTCCTCTGTCCTGAAGATTTCCAGCAACGTGAAGAAGTTGAAGATAAACCTTCTGACCAAGTGGACTTGGGTATAGCGGTATTTGGAGGAGAGTTCCAGTCCGTCTGCCAGCTAGCAGATAATTCCTGCGCGGCTCAGCATTAAGTTCTAGTTCTGACACTCTAGACACTCCTCTGCGTGTGTGTGTGTGTGTGTGTGTGTGTGTGTGTGTGTGCGCGCGCTCTGGCAGCCTGATTCAGATGAAAGCATCAGCTTTGGCTAGATAAAAGTAGCGAGTAAGTGAGGGATGGCAGATTATGTGTGACTCATTTTTCTCCTCCTCTCGTGCTGTGGTGTTTTTTTTTTTTTTTTTAATCTTCCTAATAAAAGGTTGAGTTGTTATCATGATACTGCAGAATGCTCACCACGTCACGTCTAAAACCCATTCCTTAGCCACAGACATCCTTTTATTCAGCGTGACTAACCCCCGTGTGAACACACACAGGAGTAGAGTCTGGCTGGCAGGAATACGTTAATCTCTATCAGTGTACTTTTTTTCTTTTTGGCCCGGCAGCCACTATAACGCTTTCGGCACGCTCGGAGGAGCCTGGCAGGCATGACGTGACCGAGCAGACGGGCACACTCCCGAAACTTCCATCTTCTGCAGAAGTAGTTTCTCTTCCTGTGGAGGGATTCACAGCTGGAACTGGAACTGGAACTGGAGGGAGCATCACTGGAGGAGTGCAGAGAGAGGTTTAGAACACATTCACATGCATACACACACACACACACACACACACGCACACGCACACAGAGACACACACAGACACGCACTCAAACGCTCTGTAGCAGATGGTGCCTTTCATCACGCAACAAACTGCTGACATTTATCACACACACACACACACACACACACACACACACGCACGCACGTGTAGAAGCACAATCATCAATCCACTGTCTCTTCCACTTAGACTGCTCATACAGCCATGATGAACAGAGCGACAACATGTGTGACGCAAGATAATCGCTTTCGTGACTGATGAAGCAGAAACCCTTTGTGTCAGTGACATCTTCGGGGAAAAAAAACAACAAAAAAACGAATTCACCAGAATAACAATTCTTGTCTGAGTTTATTTAAACCCGCTGAAGTCTAATTAATGCTAATCGCTAACACCCGGCTGAACCACTTCATGCACTTCATGGAGTGAACAGTGCAGCAGCAGCAGCTACAGGCTCCCCCTGGTGGACAAACCAGGAACTGACAGAAAACCTCATAGACAATCCCGGGGGGGAATATTCACCAGTTCAGTGCATGGAGATCAATTCTACAGTAATATATTACTGCATCTTGGTATTATTAGAAAACATCTTATTATTAGAAAAGCATCTCAATATATTACAACAAAAGCATCTCTTATTATTAGAAACATCTCTTTATTAAGATACGATGTACCTTTATTGATCCCCCGAAAGGGAAATTCAAGGTGACACAGCAACACGAGTAGGAAGAGTAACATCAAAGAAAAGAAAAGAATTCCCATAAATACCTCTACAATAGAACTAATAGAAATGATAGAAATAATAGAAACAAAAAATAGATCTCTGTATATGTACATATGCTAGAGTTCTATTTGTATACACCAATCAGCCATAACATTAAAACCACTGACAGGTGAAGTGAATAACATGGATTATCTCGTGACAATGGCACCTGTCAGGGTGTGGGATTATTAGGCAGCAAGGGAACAGTCAGATCTCGAAGTTGATGTGTTGGAAGCAGGAAAAATGGGTAAGCGTAAGGACCATAGTGACTTTGACAAGGGCCAAATTGTGACGGCTACACGACTAGGCCATCGGCAGGTCTTGTGGGGTGTTCCTGGTATGCAGTGATTAGAACCTAGCAAAAGTGGTCCAAGGAAGGACAATCGGTGAACTAGCAACAGGATCATGGGCACCCAAGGCTCACTGATGCTTGTGGGGAGCTAAGGCTAGCCTGTCTGGTCCGATCTCACAGAAGAGCTACTGTAGAACAAGCTGCTGGCCATGATAGAAAGGTGTCAGAACACACAGTGCATCGCAGCTTGCTGTGTTTGGGGCTGCGTAGCTGCAGACCGGTCAGAGTGTCTATGCTGACCCCTGTCACTGTCGTAAGCGCCTACAATGGGCACGAGAGCATCAGAACTGGAACATGGAGCAGTGGAAGAAGGTGGCCTGGTCTGATGAATCACGTTTTCCTTTACATCATGTTTATGGCTGGGTGTGTACGCGTCCCTTACCTGGAAGAGATGGCACCAGGATGCACTCTGGGAAGAATGCAAGCCAGCGGAGGCAGTGTGATGCTCTGGGCAATGTTCTGCTGGGAAACCTTGGGTCCTGGCATTCATGTGGATGTTACTTTGACACGTACCACCTACCTAAACATTGTTGCAGACCAAGTACACCCCTTCATGGCAACGGTATTCCCTAATGGCGGTGGCCTCTTTCAGCAGAATAATGCACCCTGCCACACTGATTTTCCGGGAATTGAGAAACATGAAAAAGTGTTTAAAGTGTTTACTTGGCCTCCAAATTCCCCAGATCTCAATCCAATCGAGCATCTGTGGAATGTGCTGGACAAACAAATCCGATCCATAGAGGCCCCACTTTGCAATTTACAAGACTTAGAGGATCTGCTGCTAACATCTTGGTTCCAGATACTACAGCACACCTTCAGAGGTCTTGTGGAGTCCATGCCTCGATGGGTCAGAGCTGTTTTAGGGGCACAAGGGGGACCTACACAATATTAGGCAGGTGGTTTTAATGTTATGGCTGTTCGGTGTATGTACATGTGCAATATCCTTGGTATTTATACACATGCAAAATCTGTGGAATGACAATTAACTGTTGAGTGTGTGTGTCTGTGAGACTCAGTCAGTGGAGTAGGAGGTACTGGGTATTGTTGCATTGTAGAGTCTGATGGCTGATGGGATGAAAGATCCCCCCAGACGTCTTGAGGCACGTGGCTGGATGAATCTGTGGCTGAACATGCTCCTGACCCTCCTCAGCTCAGCATAGAGAGGATGAGAAGGATTGGCCATGATAGCTTTCTTTAACTTCTCTCTCATCCTCTCCTCATTCACTACCTCCACACTATCCAGCTCCATCCCCACCATAGAGCCGGCCTTCCTCACCAGCTTGCTCAGTTTGTTGGTACCACAAGTCCCAATGCCACCTCCCCAGCACACCACAGCAAAAAAGATAACACTGGCCACCACAGACTGGTAAAACATCCATAACAACCTAGTGCACACATTAAAGGACCTGAGCCTCCTCAGACAGCACAGCCTGCTCTGTCCTTTCCTATACAGGGCCTCAGTGTTGTCTGACCAGTCCAGTTTTTGTTGAGTTGTACCCCTAGGAACTTGGAGGTGTCCACTATCTCCACTTGCTGCGCCGGAAGTCCACCACCAGCTCCTTGGTTTTCCCGATGTTGAGTTGAAGGTGGTTGTTGTCGCACCATCGTATGAAGCTTAGGATAAGGGCTCTGTACTCCTCATCCTTATCATCTGTGATACAAGGCATCCACTATCTCCACTCTCTCCCCCCCTTATTACAAGAAAATCATCTCATTATTATAAATTATCTTGTAGCAACGGGAAAAGTCTTATTATTATTATTATTATTAAAGAATTTAATATTATTAGTAAACATCTCCGTAGTACAAGAAAAGTATCTCATTATTATTAGGAAACATCTCGTTATTATGAGAAAGGTATCTCATTATTCCGAGAAAAGTATCTTGTTTTTATGGATTGTTATTATTGTTTATTGATTGTTATTATTGGCTGTATAGCGTAGTTTACAAAGCAAACCGAAACTGCAGACTTGTATGACTTGTATGACGAACATGTAAACTCTTCACTCGAGTTAGAAACATTTTTCTCAGACTTATTCGTAACGGAGCTGTAACCCTAACCCTAACCCTTGCATGGCAGCAATGTGCTTCCGTACAACAGTTACTATACTGGGCGAAATCTTTTAAACTATTTTAGTAATTATTTGTTCAGGCTCATACTTTTAAAAGAAAACTTTGTCCACCATTTTTTCCAGAACCAGAAATGAAATTGCGTCAGACCGCTTGTTCTGCAAGGGCAAGTTATTTAAAGCGCTACTTGTTTTTGAGTTACTGAGGTTTGGATTAAACTCATTCAATTCAAGAGTTCAGTCAGACATGTTGATAATTATAACAACTCAGTAAAAAAAAAAAAAAAAAAAAAAATCAAACACCCACGGCTTTTCCTCATGGAAACCGCTGTGAGAAGTGCGGGTCTAATAGACGCACATTTTTTCATCTTTAAAAAGTTCAAAAAGTGTCAGGACCTGTGTAGAGTTTTACGAATTAGTTGGATGTAGCATTTAAGAGAAGAAAATGTCTTTGCATATTTCTGAAATGTGTCAGACTTTACAGTGGCCTTTAACATAAAAGTAAGTGTGTGTGTGTGTGTGTGTGGGTGTGGCATGTTTTTATATCTTGACAGGGACCAAATATCCCCACAAGGATAGGAATATCTGACAGTTTAGCCTTATGGAGACATTTGGCTGGTCCTCGCAAGCTAGTTTTTTGCTTTGTTTTGTTTTACAAAAACTGCTTTTATTTTAAATTAAAAAAAGAAGCTAAATAACTAAACTTGCCTAAATGTTTCCTTTTAGTTACTGAGGTTAAGGTTAGAGTTAGATTTAGGTGTAGCATATCATTAATTAGTGGAATCAATAATTGTGTCAATGGCAGGTCCTCACAAGAATGACGTGTGTGTCTGTGTGTGTGTGTACTGCCCCCCTGGAGGCTTCATTGTCAGTGTAATTCATTTCACCGCCAGGTTAATTTAGCCCATAACAACACATTTGCATCCTCATTAACACGAGAGCGAGAAAGAGAGATGACAAGCATCATCATCATCATCATCATCATCATCAGAGAAGGAGAAAACTCAGTGCGGGAAATTCATGCGCATATGAAAGCGCTCAGCTCAAACAACGGACTAATTACATGCTAATGTCATCTAGAAAGAAACAAACACACACACAATATCTTTCACTATAGACACTCACACAGTTTACGGCGCCCGTGAATTAGCCTGAGGATGTGACTCTGCATGATGTGTATCGTAATCGCTAGTCTTCTACTTCTTCTTCTTCTTCTTCTTCTTGCGCTCTTGAGTCTATGGCAGCCCATAGAACCGCACATAGGAAAGTTATGAAATTTGGCACACAGGTAAGGGACCATCTGAAATGTTACCGTAGCAAATTTGGAGTTGCTATCTCAAACCCTCTAGCGCCATCAACAGTTTAAAGTTGCACTCATGTTTATGCTGATAACTTTTGAAGCCCCGTATGGGCTAGAAACAAAATCCTTTTTTCCTCTGGTTCCTTGGCTCGTGCCGAGTCGAATGCACCCTGTAACATCATTTTCCATCATGAAAATTTTTCTGCCATTTTGAATTTTCTGAAAAACATAATTTTTCGAACTCCTCCTACACCGTTTGTCAGATCATCTACAGACCATGCCAATTAAATATAAAATAAAAAATATAAGATAAAGCTAGCCATCATGACTTGAGGGTACCTGCACAGTTTCAGAACAGTGCCACCTAGTGCTCATGAGATATGAAAAAATCATATTTTTGCTTATAACTTCTGAACGGTTTGTCCTAAAATCTTGAAACTGGTCTCATTAGATTCTATGGGGCATACTGAGTCAAATGATGTGAATTTAGTCGTAAATTGCTGTATTTCTCAAACTTCTTGGCGTGTCATTGCGAAAATCGGTATCCAGGCACCATGCCCTGAAGGTACTCAAAAAGTTTCAGGACAGTGCCACCTTGTGGTCAAAAATTCTAATGGAAGTTTTTTTTTTTATTTATGCTAATCGCTTTTGATTACTTTTGCCGATTGTCATGAGACTTGTCAATGGTCTTGATAGATTCCTTGGGTCATGCCGAGAACAATGATATCAATTATGCCATGGTCGGCTGAACTTGCTGTCCGTCATTTTGAAATGCTTTGAAAACCTACTTTTTTAAACTCCTCCTCGATCCTTCATCCGATTTTGACGAAAATACACTCAGATCATCTGAACAAATTCATAACACGTGAACAAATTCGACGATGAGCATGCCAAAATGGATGTGAGGCTATATCTCCGTGATGCTTTAGCGTATTCAGACCAAACTTAGTATATGTCGTAGCCATCATGGCTTGAGACTACCTGCACACGGTTTCGGGAACAGCGCCACCTAGTGCATACGAGATATGAAAAAAGCAGATTTTTGCTTTTTTGGCCTGTTCGTCCGATTTTCACCCAATTCAACCTAGATCATCTTCAGCCCATGCCAGCAATAAGTTATGAATTTCATGCTGATAGACCAAACTGAACTGTCGGTCCAACAGACTTAAAAATTAGCATGCAGCATCTATGTCCATGTCCATCATTGTCCATGAGGACAATTGTGTATCTTAAAAACATAGCCGCCATCTGCCAATCCCATTTCAGAAGTTTTTAGACAAGATTACCAAAGACTGATCAAAAACAAAACACTGTGGATAAATTTGCCTTTTGGGCTGAAAGTTTTGTGCAAAATTTGAAAAAAGAAAGAAAATTGGTCACCAGGTGGCACTATCACATTTTACATGCGTGATAATTTTTTTTATATAATGCTTTTCAGAGAAACACAAGGATCCGAGGCTATATCTGTGCAACTCTTTGATTGTATTGTGAGGAAAATGCATATGTGCCACTGTAACCATCCCCAGACGATACCATAACAATTTGGTGACAGCGCATCTATTGGTCAAAAGTTATATGAAATTATAATACACCTCAAGCATTTCTCCTTATATTTTGTAAATTGTTGCATTATGCATTAAATCATCACTACTTCACTACAATCACATCGCTACAATAATCGTTACTGTTTTAACTCAAATAGTCTTTGGCACATGATGCCCTGAAGGTACCTGAGAAATCTGTGGCAAGCGTCACAGAAAATTTTGCCTCTGTTGTGCTTGGCCCCGTAATTGCTGCTTGCAGCTATATTTTTATTTGAAATAGTAAGTTGAATTAAGGAGGAACGTATCAGGGGCATGTCTTATTTCTACAACCTCCCTTCTGAAGATATATGTAAACAAACTTGAGAGTAGCTGAGCTAGCTAAACAATGGAGGACAACCATTTTTTCTGGTGTTACGTGAACATTGTGTTCATTTAGGTAGCTAGTTTAGCAATTCACCCGTTCTTAAACAGAGCTCCACCAACGGAACCAGCAGAGCGTAAAAGAAAGCTCTTCTCTGTCCAGATGTGTAACTTTCTGCAGGTGTCAGAGCTAGAGGAAAATCATGGAGAGCAGAACTTTTTTCCTCAGATAAAAGGCTGTATTGAGTGTAAATGTTGACTGCGGTTTACTATATTTTCAGTTGGTATGTTACATTAGCTACTTATACTTACAGTACTTTGATTAACGTGATGGATTAGATAATGTCAGCTAGCTAGCAAATGGTAGCTCAGTCAGTCATGACTCAAAGCTCTAAAATCTTTCAGACCGACCGACCGCATCTACTGCGCATGCTCTGGCTCGAAACTGCGCAAAAACGCAGTCAAGATGGCGACTTTCAAATCAGCCGAAAATGGCTGTAAAATCACACAGTGGGAGTCAATGGTGCCATGTTGTCCACTCTTATATACACAGGATTACAAGCTCTTCCTGTTTGTGTGTGTGTGTGTGTGTGTGTGTGTGTGTGTGTGTGTGTGTGTGCGTGCGCGTGTGTGTTTTCATGTTCGTGGTAGCAAATGCATCACAAGCACACTGTGAAATGTGTCTCCAGACTCTCTGTACCAAACTGAACACCCACCAGGCACAATTACAATCACAGTCTCATCATCATCATCATCATTACACACACACACACACACACACACACACACACACACACACACACACACACAAAATCAGCACCCAAAGCAGTTATAACACTTCATCGAATAGGAGTTACTGCATAACATTTGTTCCTACACTGCAAAAAAAATCAAAATATCTTTAATGTAGTCAGATCTATCTAGAATTTCCTATTATAAGATTACAATTAACCAAATATAAGATTATTAAACCTTTCACACGTTACACGTTTTTGTTCTATTGGCAGATTATTTTGCTTCTTTCTAAAAAGAAATGCTTAAAATTAGCAAAATGATCTGATAACCCGAACAAGACTATATATAGCCAAGACTATATCTACAGAACTAGGTTTTAATAATCTTATATTAGGTTTATTATAATCTCGTAATAAGAAGTACTAGATAAATTTGACTATATTCAAGGTATTTTCACTTGCTAAGATACCTTTTTTTTTTTTTTTTTTTTTTTTTTTGCAGGGTATTAGAGTGATGGATTTCAAATAGTTGGAGGAAAAGGACGCTGATTAGGAACCATCTGGAAAAAAAAAAGATGAAGGGACAGATATGTGAAATGTGCGAAAGTTCTCACAGTGCTGAGCTAGAGACTCATTTTCCGTTCTAACACCACTCATCTCCCAAAGAAAATAATTTAGAGAGAGAAGCTGTGCGCCGAACCCCCCGTGTGGCATCACCTACCGCTAACGTTCTCTACACCACAGCGCTGTTGAAGTCTGGATTCTGATTGGTCAGAAGGTGTTGATTAATTTTCTATAACAGCAGCTCTGACAGTAGTGCAGCTGGAAATCACAGGTTTCTATTAATGCCCTCGTTCTGATACCTTATCGTCTCTATAGCAACCGCTCGTTCACAGGGACGTGTACACATAAACGGATAAAAAAACATTTGTAATCATTGCTATGGTGGAGCTTATTTAACATTTAAGGAAGGAGTCTCCAGTGTCAGCACTGTCAGTGTGCTGGAGTCAGTGTTGGTGTTTAATAACTGATCTCACATCAGTTTTAGTGTTTCATGGTGCTCCCAGTGGTTTGTAGAGTTTAATAACTGACGGCATTAAAACTGATCTCAGGTCAGCTTTTGGTAATTATTATTAATTTGAACAATTCCAGACAAGTGCAGCCTTTCAGTCTAAACCCATGATCTGTGAATTTTGTAATGAACAGGACAGAAAGGTGAGTGGACACACACACACACACACACACACACACAC
>CM041000.1:15155745-15166032 GCA_022985145.1 Pangasius djambal | reverse complement strand
ATCTTATTCCAGAACATGGGAGGCTTTTTTAGATGTTTTCTGGCAAAGTCTAATCTGGCTTTCCTGTTCTTGAATGTTACCAGTGGTTTGCACCTTGTTGTAAACCCTCTGTATTTACATTCATGAAGGCGTCTCTTGATTGTAGATTTTGACAATGATACGCCTACCTTCTCCAGAGTATTCCTGACTTCTGTTGATGAGGTGAAGGGGTTTTTCTTCACCAAGGAAAGGATTCTGCGATCATCCACTTTAGTTGTCTTCCGTGGTCTTCCAGGCCTTTCGATGTTGTTGAGTACACCAGTGCTTTCTTTCTTTTTAAGAATGTACCCAACTGTTGATTTGGCCACACCTAAGGTTTTTGCTATCTCTTATAGATTTATGTTGTATTTCAGCCTAATGATGGCCTCCTTCACTTGCATTAATATCTCCTTGGACTTCATATTGGTAGCTCCAGTCGAACAGCTGCCAAATGCCAACTCAATACCTGATATCAACTCCAGACCTTTTATCTGCTTCATTTGTCTTGAAGTAACGAGGGAATGGACCGCACCTGGTCAATTAACTTCTTGTCACTCAATTGTCCAAATACCTTTGAGCCCCTGAAAATGGAGGTACTTTGCTGAAAATGGCTGTAATTCCTAAATGGTAAATGCCATATTTTTGTGGAACCTCTTAAAATAAAGCTGAAAGTCTACACTTCGATCACATCTTTATTGTTTTATTTCAAATCCATTGTGGTGGTGTATAAAGGCAAAATCACAAAAACTGTCATTGTCCAAATACTTCCTTACCTAACTGTGTGTGTGTGTGTGTGTGTATATATATATATATATATATATATATATATATATATATATATATATATATATATATATATATATAATTTTTATCAATGCAGTGCTGGAGGCTGTAAGCACCCATGACTTGATAGCTACATTCGCCTCGTCAAACGCTAAACATGTTTTGGCCATTCGACTACATTTGTGCTTAAGGGGAAAATGGTGTACATTTTATTTTTGGCCAGACTGTCCTCTGGTTCAGTAAAAAAAAAGTGGTGAGCTTGCTGCTGTATTTTCCTCTGGCTGTCGATTCTGCACTGTTATTTTCCACAGCCGTGTGTTTCAGTAATGACACACTCATCTATTTTATGAAAGCCGTAATGGGTGTGTTGGCCACAGGGAATATAAACGTCAAACACGGATGACAGAGCCACTCTACCATGGAGCCTGTGTCCCGGGGAGATGGGTTTAAGCCTTTATTTTTTGGGCAGAAGTGAGCTAGATCCTATAATATTCCCATAATATTCATTCCACAATACACTATATATCATATAATAATCATCCTGCTGTGATGGACTGGCATCCCATCCAGGGTGTATTCCTTGAGCCTGGGGTTCCCGGGATAGGATTCGGATTTACTGCGAGCCTTACCAGGATGAGGGGGATATTCATTCATTCATAAACATTCATCCCTTGAAATTCATCCCATGATATTGATCCTGTTATCTTAATTCTGGAATATTTATCCCATAAAATTCATCCCCTAATACTAATCCCATAACATTTAATCTGTAATTTTTGTCCCTTAATACTTATCTCTTAATATTGAATATTTTAGTATCATATTAATCCGGTAAATATTCATTCAATATGTAATACATGTCCTGTAATATTTATTGTGTAATATTCATCCTATAATATTCATCCCATAACACTCACCCCATTATATTCAATTTCATAATACTCATCCTGTAATATTCATCTGGTCATATCTATCCCATAATACTCACCTGTAATACTCAACCTGTAATACTCATCCCATAATGCTCATACTGAAATACTAATCCCGTAATACTCACCCTGTAATACTCATCCCATTATATTCAATCCATAATACTCATCCCCTAATATTCGTCATATTTATGCTGTCATATTCCCCCTATGCACATCCCATAATACTCACCCTGTAATACTCATTCCATAATACTCATAATGAAATACTAATCCCCTAATTCTCATACTGTAATACTCATCCCATAATACTCACCCTGTAATGCACATCCCCTAATACTCACCCTGTAATACTCATCCCAAAATACTCATGCTGTAATATTCATCCCATAATATTGATCCCACAGTGCTCATACTGAAATACTAATCCCCTAATTCTCATACTGTAATACTCATCCCATAATACTCGCCCTGTAATGCACATCCCCTAATACTCACCCTGTAATACTCATCCCAAAATACTCATGCTGTAATATTCATCCCACAATATTGATCCCACAGTGCTCATACTGAAATACTAATCCCCTAATTCTCATACTGTAATACTCATCCCATAATACTCACCCTGTAATGCACATCCCCTAATACTCACCCTGTAATACTCATCCCAAAATACTCATGCTGAAATACTCATCCCATATTATTGATCCCACAATGCTCATTGGGTAATACTCATCCCGTAATACTTGTCCTATAATACTATTATAATTCCTGAACTGAAATTTAAATCTGAAGTTTAAAGTAGTGCAGCTACAGGATTGATGACGTTTTACTGTAAACCTGAAACCAGGATTAAATGATGAAGTAAATCCATCTTAAAAATAATCTTACAGATTAAAGATAATATTTATGGTGAAGTCTGTATCACTGCGTTTGCCAAATCTCGACACGCACTAGAATAAAATAATAATAAATATTCTCTCCTGTCCTGTGTCTCCGTGTCTCAGGGATGTGAGCAGTAATCCTTTTGTGTGTGCCTGTAAACTGGTCCACCTGATCAGCAGGCTGCAGATGAAGGGCGTCACCCTGAGGAGAGCCAATCACATGCTCTGTGACCGCCCACCCAAACTCAAAGACCAACCGCTGCTCAACGTCAGCTCGGACGACTGTGGTGAGTGACAGACCCATCAGGCAGTGAGGCTCAGATGGAAAAGTTCATCTGCTGATAAAACTAAGATGGGAAAAATGAATGGAAACGCATTTTAAATTATCATCAATCATTCGATCTTTTCTTTTCATACACCGGAGAAAAACAGTCACGCACTTTGAGTGCGTGTAGTCTTTTTTTTTTTCCCCCTCATCACTTTTACATCGTCGTCAGGATTTTCACATGACCAAAGGCAGCGGAAACACAGATTCATTTGCGTTTTAAAATTGGGAATGTGAATGTAGCGTCTCCTAAAACCTAGGCTGTGTGTTTAAACTGAGCTCTGCCATCACCATTACAATGTAACCTAAGCTTCACAGTTACGATCTCAGTATAACTCCTGCAATTACAACTGAACCTAAAATGTTAAAGTTTAAAATAATAATAATAATAATAATAATAATAATAAAGTTCTGAGCACAGTACAATGAGGCTAATGCAAAAATGAAACCGTAAACGCTGCTTTGCTGTGTAAATTGCAGCAGCTGCTAGTCATGTCTTATAGCTGGGGAAAAAGTTGTTGGTCAAACAGTAACACAAACAGCTTTTCCTTTTTCCATTAATCAGCGAGTGAGCTTTAGCTAATGTTTTTGCCCAGGGATTTTCATTAATGAGCTCCAGCAGCAGTTTCGTAGATTAATGAACTGAAGCTGCAGTTAAATTCTCTGGTTGCTGAACTTTTTTTTTTTTTGTTGTTAAACGATGTGACATTGTGTTTTCCTGAGACAGGCCTGTGTTTCTGATGGTCTGCTGACACCAGAGCTCTGTAAAAACACACTCGCTCTCGCTCCCTCTTCTCGTCCATCGCATGGTAATTGGATGGAATGTCAACACATTGCTCAATCCTGACAATGCTGCGGCCACGGACGTTCTTCTGACTTTGGCAAATAAAGCCGTGACTTCCACTTTCCAATAGAACATTTTAGCGCGTTATGTCAACTCGAAATGGCTCTAAATTGCATCTTAAACTTATTGCATCTATTTGCTGCTTTAAGTGTGTCTTTTAAGAATCGGATCGTATATCGCTATGGAGACGTGAGTCGTACTGTCTGGAAGGATTCACTCGTGCGTACAGTCCACACGCCGTTAACCCTGTTTAAAACACATCCTCATTATAATAATCGTTTCATCTGTGTCTCTCTGTCTGTACACACAGAGCTGTACTACGCAGGCTGCCTGCAGGACGACGCTCACCCTGGAGGCAACGAGTTGGTCATTTTCACGTCGTCAGTGATGGGGAATTTCTCGCGGGAGGAGTGTAACTCCAGATGTTTCTTTGATAAGCAGCTGTATGGAGGGCTGGGCTCGCGCAGAGAGTGTTTGTGCAGCACCAACTCCGAGCCCAACTACATCAGCGAGGCCCGGTGCTCTGCAGCGTGCTCCAACTCCACCGTCATGAGGGACTGCGGCCTCACCGTCGCCCAGGATGTCTTCCAGGTGTGTGTGTGTGTGTGTGTGTGGTCAAGTGTTTAGATGGCTTTCCCTTTTCAAACGAAGAGTGTTAAGCTAGCACGTGTTCTTGCAACATTTGAATCTTATGTTAAGCAACTTTGTACTTCAGGATACTTGATGGATATAAAATGTGAGTCTGAAGTAAGTGTGTGTGTGTGTGTGTGTGTGTGTGTGCTGACGCAGGTGGACTTCTCTGTGCGCGTCTCAGCTGTGCGCTCCAGCGTGCACTCCGAGGCCGCGTTGTCCATCTCATCCTCTGTCCTCCCCGTGTCTCTGTGCTGGGACTTTGGCGACGCGTCTCCGCTCCTGAACACCTCCGTCACCGCGGTGCAGCACAAATACGGCCTGCCGGGTCGCTACAGGGTGAAAGTGGTCGCCACGGCGACGCACAGAGAGGCGAGCGGCGTGGCGGAGGTGAGTGTGGATCTGCCCCCGAGGCTGGAGCTCCGCTGCCCATCACTTCTGCTGGCCAATCAGAGCCTGGAGGAGGCGGTGACGCTGGTGAACTGGGGTGGAGTAGGCGTGGCCGTGGACTGGCGAATCAGGAAAGAGGGCGTGGAAGTGGCACGAGGTATGAGACACACCCATTATTTGACACTAATTTTGTAGCTTAGGTGCTTTCCCCTCAACTCCATCTCGATTTGTGTCACAGTGAATGTAACGTAACGTAAAGCTCAACCTATCAGCGTACGTTCGACTTGCGTCAGCCATCGGTTAGCTGTATTAGGTTATTAGGGACGCCACTGAGCATTTTCTTTTATCATATTTTTGATCATTATCAGCTGAAAATGTTGGTAATCGATCTAATTAAAAAGAAAAAAAAAGAGAAAATGGCAAAAAAAAAATTTGACTGGAAAAAAAAAAAAACTGGTTATTTACACCTACACAGAAGTGTCAGATTTAATACAATAACAAATAATTGGAACGTTAATAATCATCTGTTTTACTTAACACTAAAGTTTACATGTTTACACTTTCTTAATTACGGTAAGTGGCATTATTTTCCTAGAATAGCAAGAAAGAAGGTGCGTATGTAAACTTTACTAGTGTCCACATTTACAGCTAAACAGATTTATGTATATGTATAATGTATATGTATTTTATATATTTATATATTTCTATATCTATGCTCTTTCCCTTTTCTGGCTGATGTGTGAAAGCACTTTATTAAACCGTACTGTGTTTTTGTAGCTTAACAGTTAATAGTCAAATGTCCATCTACAGTGATGACGGCTTTAAAACAAATGCACCAAATGTGCAGTTAATCACCGTTTTCTCTTTCTTCCTCCGTCGTCCGTACGTGGTTTCATGTGCTTATTTTGCCTGGAGCCAGCGTTTGTTCTGTGTGATGACAGACAGAAAAAGAAAAAGGAGGAAAAAAAAGGAAAAAACAAAAACAAAACAGAGTGAAGCGCTCGCAGCGTTAGAGGTGCAGAGATATGAGGATTAGGGCTTTAACATGATAATGTTGTGAAAAATGTGTGTGTGCTTTCATACAGTTACTAACTGACACCACTGTATCTCTACACACACACACACACACACACACACACACACACACACACAGGAGAAACTGAGTATAACCAAATATCTGTCAGTAAATTCATCAATTTGATCTCTTCCTGCTGTGTGTGTGTGTGTGTGTGTGTGTGTGTAGCGGAGCCGGTGTGTGTATCAGACGGTGTGCACCATGAGAACTCGTCACGGTGCTTTGAGCTGGTGCCAGGCGAGTTCAGCTGGACCGAGGCTCGGCGTCAGTGTGTGGCTCGCGGTGGAGAGCTGGCCATCGCTCGGTGTGACGCCGTACGCAGCCTCATCGCCCAGCGCATCACACAGTGAGTTCACACACACACACACACACACACACACACACACACACACACACACAGAAGCCTTGGTTCAATCTTCGGATATATTAATAAGTATAAAGGGAGCTATGCATTATTATATTCAGACATGACGTGTAAATCCTTTGAATGAAACATTAGCACTCATCACGCTGTCAAATCTATTCAAATTTAAATATTCACGTATATCGAAAGCGGAAATCTACATTCACGGTGTTGACTGTGTGTTGATTCATCTCCTATAACAGCGGCTCATGCGCCGAAACTTCTATGTCTAATAAACAGATTTTTAAAAAAAACAAAAAAAAAACATGCTGTTATTTGACAAAGAAAAATGAAATCTTTGATGGGATGAAGTTTACTGCGAAGAGATGTTTATTTACTGTTTATGGAAGGAGTCTCCAGTGTCAGTGCTTTGTAACAATCAGAGGTGAAGCTGTAGTGTTGTAGCTGCTGTAACAGACGTTCCACAATATCAAATATAACTATAAACAGATAAAATGTACACTGTGGTGGTGTTTTTTTTTAAAATTCTAATTGTTGGTACGTGGTTGTGGGATAAGAGGAGAGAAAAAAGGTGAATATAGGGACTTGCGTAGTTAATAAAAAGCTCCAGTGTATGAAAAATCGTAACGTTAGACGTGTTCACGTGTCGTATGTAGAGATGCTACTTTTTCTTTTCTTTTCCGATAGCGAGACTGGAACTTTGGGTATCAGCCGAAACTGATATTCCTCCCTGTATCGCTTTCTTTAAAAACTACTAACTAGCTCTCTCTCTTTTTTTTATTTATTTATTCTTTTTACCTGAAGCAACTCTTCAGAAGTATAACGTTTAAATATTATAAAAATCATTTCTAACAAAATAAAAAAAAAAACAGACAAGTCTCTTTATACGCAAAATGTCCCACATGTTCCAAAAATACGTTTCTTTCCCAAATCCTATTGCTATTCGTTACAGGATCCGATATCCGATATGTTTTTTTTTTCTCTCTCCGAGATCTGATCCGGCGTTTTTTTGTCGCTGGTATCAGCGTGATTCTGATCTCGGGTGTCAGGTCGCTCCTGTTTCGTGTTATATGACGTGACAGGAGAAGTGGTCTTAGAGGAAAAGCTTCTACATGTCCGTGTATAAACAGTTATGTAAAATTTCGTCTTCGTCGCCTCGTCAGTGATCGTTAGCTGGAACAGATGACTAAGAGCGTGCTGGCTAAGAGCGTGTGACGTGAGTAGAGTAATAAATTAGGAGAGTAACGTCGCTGAAACACTTTGGCTAGCGAAATATGGCTAGCGAGTGACACCGTGTTTAGGGCTGTGTTAAAAATGAGTGGAAAAGCAGCCTCCATGTGACAGCGAGGCGCAGGAGTGTGTTTGCGTGTGTTTAATGGGATGTAGGAGCGGACAAATATACGCTCTCATCTCTTCATCTGAACTGTTTCTGTGTTCTTCCCCTTTGCCTTGTTTTCCCCTCTCCCTTTTGTTACGTCTGTTTGTTTCACTTTAGAGGAAAAGAAAGAGAACGATGTTGCGAAGCCAAGAGTAGAGGTGGTCATTTTTTTTTCTCGGTTAAATTTTTAATGCCGTATTGTTTTTTTTTTTTTTTCCAGAAAGTAGTGGCGAGAGCGATTATGAGAACTGAAAGAGAGAGAGAGAGAGAGAGAGAAAGGCAGGGAAGAAGTGAGGCACTGAATCCGAGCCTGCAGTATAATAACAGGGCATATTACTGACCTACATCAGAGCTGTAATTATAAAGCGCTGCTACGTAGTTAAAGGCTGAAGATAAAAACTTTATTTTGTCCCCAAATTTTTTTTTTTTTTTTTTTTTTTTTTTTTTTAAACCACACATATGGATGATAGGTTAGGGCTGGATTTACTCCCTACAGCTTCGTAAGAAGTGCGTTATAAAAAGCATTTGTGTTTAAAATGAGTAATACTTCAGGTTTTTTCCCTGCCACTTGTCAGAGTTCCGTGAGACGCTGGGAGACGGCCGCGGGTTAAAATGAAATCTGTGCTTTATTAACCAAAGCGGATGCGGGGAAAAAAACACGAGGGAATCAAGGAGCAAAAGCAAAGACAATAGCAAAACTCGAGCACGCGTGCATCCTTAGAGTCGCAGAATCCTGGGCAGAACACAAACACAGCGGCAAATGAGGAACAGGTGAAAGCACTCCGAGTGGCAGTGAACCTGAGCAGTGTTAGGAGAGCGTGGGTGTAGCTTCAGATGAGGAATTCTGGGAGTCGGATTTCCCGGAGGTCCGAGTGTTCGTGACACCAAAGAAAATATCTATGACTGTGTAGCCTTAATGAATAAAGCATTCTTATTGCAGAAAGATAGATAGATAGACAGATAGATAGATAGATAGATAGATATTTTTTACATTTGTATATATTTTTTATTTGTACATTTTATTTTAGATGTAGGGGGCCAAGCACCAAATACGTGTTTATTTCGTAAAGCTTTCTTATTCTCAATATAACAACAACAACAACAACAATAATAATAATAATAATAATAATAATAATAATAATTGTGTTTTTATATTATTACATTAATTAATTAATGTTTTTTATTTGTCTATCATTTTATATGATTTTATTTTTATTTACAAATGAATTGAATTAATTAAAATGTATTTTTTTTTTATTTTTCTCTTCAAGGGGCCAAGCACTAAAGATGTCCTTTTTTTTTTTTTTTTTTTTTTTTTTTTTTTTTTTTTTTTTTTTTTTTTTTTTTTTTTTTTTTTTTTTTTTTTTTTTTTTTTTTTTTTTTTGATTTTTTGTTGGTTTTTTTCTGCCTTGATTATTATCAGAGACAAACTCATGCTTCTTAAAAAAAAAGAAAAAAAAAAGCTGTTGAATAGAAAATGGCCGAGGACAGTATACAAAAATATTCCAGGCTTGAAGAAATTATTATTATGACTGAATCAGTTTGTCTAGATTCATGAAATTTCTTCCACATGCTCTATGTAGTCAGTCACACTGAACAATTTTGCTTCATCTCCAGAAAATTTTGGACCTTTTAAAAAATATTAAAAGAAAATGTAATATAGTTATATTTGATGAAGTGGCTGTCCGTGTACAAATGCCTGTCTGTCTTCAAATTAGCGGTACCAAAGCACCAAGTGATGCTCGACAACAGAAAGCAGTAAATCGTTGTACCGTGAGAGTGAAATATGGCCAGCGGCAGACGTGTTTTGATTATTCATGTCCAAACCTGATTAAAATTTATGATTACATTAAGAGACACTCCCTTTAGGAATTCTGAGAGGTTTGTCTCCCTTCACCTAATCTCGTGTAAAATATTCCAATAAAAACATTCACAAACCACCCAATTTGGATAAAAAGATTCAATTTTCTTTCCACCTGGTATGCGGGTAAATCGTACTGATAATTATATGTTCGTTTTTTCATTTAGAAGTCCATCGTATACTTTTCTTTTTGAAGACCTACAGACTCCTCGTCTTGATTTTAGTGCTTGGACCCCGGTCATCGCTTTTTGAACAGATCTGTAAAAAGATGACCATATTGTATAAGTTACATTTTAAATACTTAAATAATTGTGTCTTTTGCACTTGTATCTAAAATTTGCTCTTTTCTTAGATTGCATTTTAAACTATTTAGTTATTTAATCTATCTATTTAAATAAATGAATAAATCTCAGCTTTTTTGTGTATTTTAGTAATTTATTTGTGTTCTATAAATCACATTTATACATTATTATTATTATTATTATTATTATTATTATTATTATTATTATTATTATTGTTATTATTATTTAAAAACCTCACACACACACACACACACACACACGGTGATGCACATCTGGTGAAGCACACAGCTATGGAAATATGTTACACCGCTGTTGGGAGGAGACTGTGTGTATATCTGTGGTTGTGTGTGTGTGTGTTTGTGTGTGTGTGTGTGAGAGAGAGAGAGGGAGGAAGAGAAAATGAGAGACAGAATGTGTGTATTTCCTGTCTCTCGTTCCACACCCATCATTAATCTGAGCACTCTACTCTACTGCCCAGAGAGAGACAGAGACAGACACACAGAA
>CM041000.1:15130396-15155645 GCA_022985145.1 Pangasius djambal | reverse complement strand
GAGAGAGAGAGAGAGAGAGACAGACAGACAGACAGACATAGAGAGAGAGAAACAAAGAGAGAGGCAGATACAGAGAGCGAGAGAGACATGGGATTCACATGCTACAAACACACACACACACACACCCCTTCTCCCCACCCTCATTCTTATGTAAGAATGTGTACAAATGAGCACTTCTTAATGTTTCTATTTTAATATTTTGACAAAAATGCTTTCTCTCTCTCTCTCTCTCTCTCTCTCTCTCTCTGTCTGTCTCTCTGTCTGTCTCTCTGTCTTTACCTCTTTTTTATTTATAACTCTATATTGGCCTGAGTGTCATTATATAATAATTTTGTTGAGACACAGTTGCCAATGCTGAGTAAGTGTAATATAAAGCACTACTCATCTATTAATGGAGCACTTTCACCAGCTGACCCCGCCCCTTCCTGTTTTCATTAGCTAGCTGAGGGGAGGGCGGAGCTAATTCCAGGGCCAGAACCGTAAGCATTAAAATAGTGACTAAAGTACTTTCTAACTTTTCTAATAACAGTGTGAAACAAACCATTACTGCTGCGGGTATTTTTTTAAAAACAAACTGGAGACACTCCACAGAAACAGATTTCAGAACGTGCATCATTGATGATATGGTGACGTTTTCTGTAAGGAGATGTTTATGTAACATTTACGGAAGGAGTCTCCAGTGTCAGGACAGAGGAGTTTACGCTTTGTGCTTTCTTGGTGACGTGACATGCTGCGTTTTCTTGTGAGAACAACAAACTAACTTGGTTTGCAGATGTTCCACAACATTAAATGTAGCTTTGAATGGATTAAAAAGCGTGACATTTCATGTCTTTAATAAATAAAAAAATTAGGTGTAAGAAAAAGGTATAAAAGGTTTAAGACAAATAAAACACTGGGACGCACGGGGCATGCTGTTCTAGGAAAATAATCAACTTTGAACTAACCTTCTTTGAACCTGGTTAATCCTCACTGAGTGTTGTGTCTATAAGCTGTGTATAGAGGCGAGCATATGAGTTACTTGTGTACCGTTTTTATATTTAAGGCGGCACTTTCCCTCCATCTATTACTCCTCTCCGTCTTTTTCACTTTAATGTTTTATACTGGTCTTTTATTTGGTTTGTAGCTTTAACAGATGGCAGCCTACAGCTCTGAGGACGTGCACATGCCCGAGTGTTTAAATCAAAGGCAAATGAAATGTCAGAATCCTCCATAAAGCGCCATCAATCCTGGAGTACCCGTTAGATTTCGCTGTGTTTCTCCACCTCAGGGCAGCTTGGCTTTTAGAGAGTAAAATGTCCAAAACAGACCATCCATAACTGAATGTCTACAGAGACAGATAAACACTAACCATTAGACTCTTCGGATTCGGCTGTATTTTACTGTCCTGTTTTTGACTTGGTAACAGAGAGTCCTTCATGTTCCTGCATTGTTCTCAGGTTAAGGTGGAACTGATGGAGATGCTGTCAGCTCTCTTCAGGGGAAACAGTTAATGCACGCTCGAAAAGTCACCAGGCGGCATCATAGACTAATTTGCATTTTCACTGAATCATCATGGTCATATGCATATCAAAACATGTTAGATAAGTGATTGGTCATTAGGAACAGTGGTGATTAGTGACTGGTCATTAGGAACAATGGTGATTAGTGACTGGTCATTGGGAACAATGGTGATTAGTAATTGGTCATTGGGAACAGTGGTGATTAGTGACTGGTCATTAGTAACAATGGTGATTAGTAATTGGTCATTGGGAACAATGGTGATTAGTGATTGGTCATTAGGAACAATGGTGATTAGTGATTGGTCATTGGGAACAGTGGTGATTAGTGACTGGTTATTGAGAACAATGGTGATTAGTGATTGGTCATTGGGAACAATGGTGATTAGTGACTGGTCATTGAGAACAATGGTGATTAGAGACTGGTTATTGAGAACAATGGTGATTAGTGACTGGTTATTGAGAACAATGGTGATTAGTGACTGGTCATTGAGAACAATGGTGATTAGTGACTGGTCATTGAGAACAATGGTGATTAGTGACTGGTTATTGAGAACAATGGTGATTAGTGACTGGTCATTGGGAACAGTGGTGATTAGTGACTGGTCATTGAGAACAATGGTGATTAGAGACTGGTTATTGAGAACAATGGTGGTTAGTGACTGGTTATTGAGATCAATGGTGATTAGTGACTGGTTATTGAGAACAATGGTGATCAGTGACTGGTTATTGAGATCAATGGCGATTAGTGATGTGTCTTTGAGAACAATGGTGATTAGTGATCGGTCATTGGTTTTACACACTGGTGGTGAGTGGAGTGAACCTGCTGTCTATTTGTATAAGCAGCAGTGATGTGAGCTGGAGAGCCGTATCGAGTGCAGGACAGTCACTACAGCCATGAGACTCTTTTTTAAAATAAACTAAAGGGGTCTAAAAAGTCACATTTACATTTATGGCATTTGGCAGACGCCCTTATCCAGAGCGACACCAACTCTACAAGTCACCAACTCTAATAACAAAGCCACTAAGTGGGCAATATTGGATACTGCTGCTTGATGTCTTGATTTCTGTGTAATAGCAATGTGTTATTTATATAGCGCCTTTGCCAAGCTCAAGGTCACTTTACAAAATCAGTCATTAAGACAAAACATACTGCAGCAAACAAGTGACAGAGGTCATGGCACGTTTCAGAGAATAAAACACAAATGACCACAAGGACATAACAAAAGAAAACGTCCAAAACACAATGATAAACTGTGAGTCAGGAGTAGGTGAGAGAGCAAAGCCCAGTTATTATTACCGTTAGTCCAAAACGAGGGAATGTGGAAGGAAAAAAACACACAAGTGGTCTCTTTGCAGAGTGGGAAGTACTAAAGTAATTGTACTTACATGTTGCTATACTCTGTGTGTGTGTGTGTGTGTGTGGTAGCTCAGTGGTTGAGACGTTGAACTTCTGCTCGGGAAGGTCATGAGTTCAAATCCATGGCTCAGCTGCCACTGCTGAGCTCAGTTGTATAAATGAGATGAATGTAAGTCGCTCTGGATAAGGGGGTCTGCCATAAATGTAAGTGTGTGTGTGTGTGTGTGTGTGTGTGTGTGTGTGTGTGTATACAGGGAGCGTGGTGTGTGGTTGGGTCTCAGTGACGTGGACTCTCCCGGTTCTCTGTGCTGGGTGGACGGATCCTCGGCACTGCCAGGCGAGGATGGAGTGAGAGATCGGGCCACGCTGGTGGACGGAAACGTGTGTGTGTCTCTGGGCAGCGATGGACAAACCAGCTCACACCCCTGCAATGCCAAGCGTGCCTACGTGTGCCAATTCAAACGCCAAGGTGGGCTCCACACTCGATATACAGTATGTACACACATTCATAACCCTGAATATGAGAGAGTTCGAACTCCTGGACGAGTCCCCAGTTTTACACTACAACACTTTTTGTTCATTTCTAAAAACAAAATGAAGAATCTGTCTTGTACCAGTGGGACGTGACATAAATCAAAGACACCAGACATCATGCTGGTCATTTTGTTTGCAAAAACCAAAGAACAGTATCTTCCCTTTCTATCTAATTATACAAAACCAGGAGAAAAGGCATGATTCCCAAAAGAAATGGCGCCCCCACTTTACAGAGTAAACTGATATATACTGATATGGATAACTATATGTACGGGGAAGCTGATGAAATGTTTATATAGGTGAAGTATGGGTAATCGTAGAGCTTATATACACAATTTCTTTGCATGTGCCGAAGACTTTTGCACAGTACTGTATAGATATAGATACAGATATATAGATTATATATATGTAGATATAGATATAAAGTGGGCGTCGGGTTTTAACCACGTCCGATATGATGGGCTCAGAAAGGCTAACACTGTCCCTGACATCATCCACGATCTGTCAATCCCCACATCGCATCTGGTTCTCTTCTGGGAAATCCTATACCTGTAGTACAGAGAGAGAGAGAGAGAGAGATACAAACACAGAAACCAAAACATGTCCGGTGCTATAAAAATATATTCTCTATGGTTGCAGCACTTGTTCGATTTGCATCGATGCATCGATTTAAAACAATTGAAATGAATTGATGCAACAATCATACATCGAATAATATTATCTGCGATATTATTATTATTGCAACTGTAAAAAAAAAAAAAGATTCATATTTTTAAACTGGTGTGTAAATAATTTGATAGGCTAACGAGGTGATTTCCGTAACTCTGATGCTTATAGAATGAGTTTTTGTCTCTACACCGTCATCGTTTGTGAATTAACTGTATTTCTACTCCAGATTCTAATCAGCTGATCGCATATCTCCTGAATCTTAGTGTTTCATAGTAGATTCAGTGGTATCGTCAAATAATCAAAGTATTGCCTTATGAATCGAAATCATATCGTATTCTGTGGAAGAATGAGCTCTACACCTCTGATATTCTCTGATATTAAGATACTATAAGCACAATGACTTAATGTTACTTCTTTTTTTTTCCTTTGCAATTGCACTGTGCTCATTTGTAAGTGTTTTTACGGCATGCGCGCTTTTCCGACACTTACGATCATTAACTCTTAATGCCAACATGACATTGAAACCCCATAAACTACACTAGTGCAAATGAACAGCACTGTCAGTGACAAGGTTTCAGCATTAAACGCCTCTCGAGCCACTTTTCATTTTTAGCCGAACTGTTCATTTTGAATCAGGAGGTCGATATTGTTTATAGTGGAACAGTTGAATGAATAAGTAAGAGCACACTGTGAACTGCTGTGTAACTGATTGTGATGGATTTCACACACACACACACACACACACACACACACACACACACACACACACACACACACAAACACACACACTCCACTGGATCTCACTCAGCACTGGATTCTGTGCATGAACTGCACCATATTTGGTTTTCATCTTTCCCTGTGTCGCCGCCTCTCACAGGCAGAGTGAGCTCTTATCTCTGAATTATTGAGCGAGTCTCCGTCTCTGACGCTCGCGAGTGTGTTTCAGAAGCACGGTGTATTCAGTATTAACCAGGCCTCCTGTCAGAAACGAATTTAATAATACACTGAGGAGCACAAACACACTTTCAAACTGAGAGAGATTACACGGCGTCCCTGAAGATGATCGTTCATTCATCCCGCCGTCTCGCTCTCTTTATCTGTCTGAGTGAAGAATGAGCTGGGATTCAGAAAGTGAACATTACAAATCATATTCCTGCCAGAGCAAATAGAGGAGAGGAAAGACGCTGTGCATGAAAAATCAGTACACGCACACACAATATACACACACTCACATACACGCGCACACATATACACACTTACACGCATACTTAGACGCGCACACACATTTACGCACACTTACACACACTCTCACACACTCATACACACACATACAAGCACACATACAAGCACACACACACACACACACACACACACACGAATGGGATTTTTAGAGTGTATGTAAGTTCAAAAGTAAGGTAGTAAATCAGTAAGTGAGTCAGTAAGTTATTAATTAAGTCAGTAAGATATTAAGTCATTAAGTAAGTCAGTAATTAAGTCAGTTATCAAGTCTGAAAGTTATTGAGTTAGTCAGTAATTAAGTCAGTAATTAATTCAGTAAGTTATTAAGTGAGTGAGTGAGCCAGTCATTAAATCAGGCAGTAAGTAAGTATGTCAGCGAGTAAGTCAGTAATTAAGTCAGTAATAAATTCAGTAAGTTATTAAGTCAGTCAGTAAGTGAGTGAGTCAGTCATTAAATCAGTAATTAAGTCAGTAAATTATTAAGTGAGTGAGTGAGTCAGTCATTAAATCAGGCAGTAAGTATGTCAGCGAGTGAGTCAGTAATTAATTCAGTAAGTTATTAAGTAAGTCAGCAAGTGAGTCAGTAATTAAT
This sequence comes from Pangasius djambal, assembly GCA_022985145.1. Taxonomy (NCBI): domain Eukaryota; kingdom Metazoa; phylum Chordata; class Actinopteri; order Siluriformes; family Pangasiidae; genus Pangasius; species Pangasius djambal. The sequence continues at coordinate 15,149,755 of CM041000.1, read as the reverse complement.
TCAGTAAGTTATTAAGTAAGTCAGCAAGTGAGTCAGTAATTAAGTAAGTAATAAATTCAGTAAGGAATTAAGTAAGTCAGTAAGTGAGTGAGTGAGTCAGTCAGTCATTAAATCAGTCAGTAAGCTGCCACTGTAGTGCCCTTGAGCAATGCCTCAAACCCTCATCTGCTCAGCCCAACTGTACATCCCTTTGGATAAAAAGCATCTTCCAAATGCATAAACGTAAATGTGTTCAGTGACAGCTGCTGATTTAAAGGCTGTGTCTCAAAGTAAATAGTAACACACAGTAAAATAGTACGCCTTTTATGGCACCAGGTAACCTATGGCAGTGTATAATGTAGTGCACTCGTATGTGGTGTGGGAGTCAGTACTAACCAGTGACAGGAGATATTCATTCTCCAGCTTGTGAAAAGGGGAGAGGAGGTAAGACGTCTCATTTTTATCAGGAAGACATCACTCTCTTTCTCTGTCTGCAGTGCGTCTGTCTGATGCGGGCGTGTACCGGGTGGGTATGGCTGTCTTCAACACCCAGAAAAGTGTCATCAGTCCAAAAGTCTCATCTTCAACTAGAACAGAAACACCGGCCAATAACGTAGAGGTAAACACACACTCATAGGTATACATATTCATGCTCTAAGACACTGTCTATTCACTCACATGTATATTGGTGTTTCTGTGTGTGTGTGTGTGTGTGTGTGTGTGTGTGTGTGTGTGTGTGTGTGTGTGTGTTTATGTTTTAGCTGCTCCTGTTCCCATCTCTGAGCTTCACCCACAGTGGGCGTCTCTCATGTCTGGAGCTGATCACACACACTCTGAGCTCAAACACACACGTTCGCTTCCAGGTGTACCGACCGCACTGCCAGAGTGGATTACACCTGCTGCTGCCAGGTAACACACACACACACACACACACACAAATGCAAGGTTGTCTGGAGCAATAGAAGAGAAAGAGTTTTTAGTTTTTTAGTTTTTAATTTAGTTTTTTCTACATTGTTTTTCTCTCTTCTTTTTTTTTTTTTTTTTTTACTAAATGCTAAAAGAAGAGACCACATGCCATATTTTCTATTGGCTCGCACTTCCTAAATACGCATAGAAGACCTCAGAGTGAAAAATCACACTTGTATTGTGTCATGTGTACTTTCCCGTACATGCATGAACTGGCTTGTTCTCCCAGCAAATGAGCTCTTTTGTAGGTGCAGTTGCACTGTACGCAACTATTTGTTCTTTCTTTCTTTTTTATTTATTTGTTTGTTTGTATTTTTTGAGAAGCATAATTATGGGAATCATGAATCATGACAACTAAACTAGGTTCCTTCCCTTCAGACCACTCTCTGCATCCTGTCTCTACCTTTTACCTTTTACCCAGAGGTCTTTGCTGCTCCTTGTCTGTCTACACTACCAGACTGGAGAGTGTGAGAGCGAGGACAGAGAATGTGTGCACTCCATTTTTTTTACTCATTCTGGACAAAGAATGACAGCGAAGTGTAGAATATGAAGAATCCTGTTCTAAAGCAAGAGAGAGAAGAAGTGACTGAGTTACAAAGTAGAAAAGGGAGAGAAATAGTTTCTAGGAGCAAGCAAGGCTTGATTTGAAAGGAACTGTGCTGTTATACAGCTCTCTCTTACTTTTCTTCACTCCAATCTTCTGCTTACTATGTCTTTCTATTCATCTTGGACCTTCTTGTTCACGTCATTACGATCTCTTCTCTTCCTCATCTTCTTCTTTTCTACCTTTCATACATTATTGTGTTTATTACATGTATTATCTGTCTGGTGTGTTTTAAGATGGAAATCCAAATTCTACAAGCTAAAAAGCTACACTGCACCATACTGTTTATAATGGGGTCATTACTTACATTTATGGCATTTGGCAGATGCCCTTATCCAGAGCAACTTACATTTATCTCTCTTATACAACTGAGCAGTTGAGGATTAAGGGCCTTGCCCAAGGGCCCAGCAGTGGCAGCTTGGCAGTGCTGAGATGTGAACTCACAACCTTCTGATCAGTAGTCCAACATCTTCACCACTGAGCTACCACTTCATTACCACCCTATAGTATTTTCCTATACCAGCAAGTTCTGAAGTGTTTTATTCCTCTTATTCCACAGCAATTTGCCAACAATTAATTTTTTTATTAATTAAGAATGACAGTTTTTAGCTGCTTAATAGTTAATGTTGTGCAGCACCCACAAAACATGTTAGTTCTCACCTGCAGTGGCCGTTCCCTCACTTTCTCATGAAGTTTATTAGAAAAGAAATGCAGTTTGTTACCAGGAAACTGCAAAAACACAAAGTTCTCTGTCCTTAGACGTACCCATGTCAGAAAACTGCTGACTGTTACAAAGCACTGACACTAGAGACTCCTTCCATAAATGTTACATAAATGTGCCCAAAGGAAACTTCACCATATCAATGATTGTCTTTTTTTCTTTGTGAAATAACAATAATCCCTTTATTATTACTGTTAGATTATGTGGCACATCTGCCATACAAGTGCCTGCCAGTGAGCAGTTGCATGGAGGCATATAAATGGGCAAACATGTATCAATAAAATGTTATAGACATTCAGTCAACTTCATCACGTTTCTACCCTTGATTTTCTTTTCTAGGCTGTGGTGATCTCTGTGGCCCCATTGCTATGTGCCGATCCCTGGACTCCTGGCCCAATGACACCACCTCCACCACTACGTCCTCATCGCCATCTCAAGCTCCACCATGCCCTGTGTGGCATCAGTGGTGTCCATATGTGGGTTCCTGCCTACCCCTGAGTCGCCCATGCCAGCCAGGGTCGTGCCCAAATTGCTCTGGGGTGGAGCCCCTGCCTCCTGGCACCCTGCGCCCGCACTACAGCTTGGTGGGAGAGGTCTTGTTTACCCTGCCATCTGGAGCCTCCACACACACTCTGGTGAATTAACTGTTTTCAAAAAGTCAATTTTTATTTTTTTTTTTTACTATTTTAAAAAAGGCTAACAGGGTACAACTACTTAACGCGCTTGCTTAACTGTGGTTTTTCCTCAGGTCCAGGAGGAAATTGAAGACCTCTTAGTTGTCCCAGGCGACTTCATCGCCCTTCAGCATGATGCCGGACCCTCTGGCCTACTCGAGTGCCCTCCTGATGCATCTTCACCATGGAAACAGAGCATTCTAGTCCAGAATCGGTCTGATTGGCTGGACTCTAACGAAACCCTGGAGATGATTGGAGATGGAAAGTGGGTGGATGAGATTATATGCCCGATTAGGGTGCTGTATGTTGGGCAGAATGAAACCAAACTGCGAGGTCCCTTCCTCAAAGCTGGCCTACCCCACACGGGTGACTATAGCCTGGAAGTGACAACAGATGATCTCGACTTCCCCGTCATTGCCTCCTGTCCAATCCACGTCATCCCACCGCTGAGCCTCACCTTGGTATATCCCACCAATCATAATGGAACGGTCTACTTCCTTCCAAATCATACGTCGATCCTGGTCAAGGTTCGTTCCGAGCACAGTGCTGTAATTGGGTGGCAAGGAAGCAACAAAACTGTCCCTTTCCAAAGTTTTTGCCCACAGGAACTGGAGTCCAGAGTGGTTGAATGCAAGACAGTCAAATCAAACAACGATACCCTGTTTGCCTGGCTGGACCTTCAACTGGGCTCCACACCAGGGCAAACCAAGGTGATCCTACATGCCCAAAGTGAGGTAACTGAGGCTGATCTGGAGATTCAGGCGAGGGTGGAGGAGCCATTGCGAGGCTTACAGATTCAGCCCCATCCTGCCCACAGGGTCCTGATGGAAACTGTAGTAGTAAGCACACTGTGAATCTCATCAGAACTTAAATCAATGAAAAAGATAGTATGATGATAGCATGATGGATAGAGCACGTTTGTAAATTCTGTGTTGTCAGATTTGTATAATGGTGAAGCTCTCCTCAAGCGATCGTTACCTATCTACTTAATCTTCATGCATATTATTATTCTCAAAGTTGTTACTCATAGTGTTTTCTTCATCTCATCTACCTTCATCATTGGATTAAATGCTTGTTGCCCTTTATTTTTTCATTCTTCTTCTGTAATCATTACTTTTCTCCTTTTGGCATTTCTGTATTGGTGGTGAGGTTCAGGTCCCTAATCATCTGTTCTCTCTCTGCATTGCCATTTGTGCTATGTCTTGCTACATGAAAAGGTATGTCTTTGTTCTTGTCTTATATTAAGTTATTCTCTTTCAGAGTTACACAGCATCTGTAGAAGGAGGAACTGACCCCTCATTCCGATGGACAGTAGATGACAAACCATACTTCACCTATTACAACACTGTACTCAACATCATCTACCAGAATGCTGCTGTCTATAAACTCACGGTGAGAGTATGCCTGACTAATAACATTTTGAAGGACAGTTTTAACAGGCACATTAAACTCAAATAGCTTCAACTTTTCTATTTTTCCTATTTTAATGGGTTTTGGTCATATTTACTGATCTGCAGCTTCAGAAAGTTTTTTTTTTCTTTTTTGCCTGTCAAGTTTAGCTAAAGTTTGTTTGGCTTCTTAGGTAACGGCTACCAACCATGTGAGCAACCTAACAGAGGATTTCAATGTGACTGTGGACAAAATGAACCCCATGAGCGAGATCACCGTCCGGGGCGTCCCTGAGATTGTGACTCAGGGTGACCAGCTGACCCTGTCTGCCTCGGTAGCAGTCGACATTTCGGTGGACGCCACTTTCCTGTTAGTTCCAGGAAACCATATGGTCAAATTAAAAGTTGTTATATAGACCTTTAATGCATGTGAGGTACATTTAAAAGAAAAGTTCTGTCACTGTGAATAGTACAGCTTTCAAACTTTCTATCTTCTCCTTCTGGTTTTTCACTTTCTCTCCCTCGCTACTCTGAGACACATCTGTGACTGTAAACATGTTCTTTTATTTTTTTTTCTGATGTATCGTGTAACTTTTTCATCTTTCTGTCAGGCTTCTCACTGTTTCCCCAATGGCAGACAGAGAGAGAGGGATTAAGTTCTAGATTTAGAGATTCAGACCTCAGTAGTAGGTTAATGTAAGAGACAGAGATGATCAAAGAGAACACTGGTTAAATTAACTTCACAGATTTATGCTTTTGTGACCTGACTGAAGTCTGAAGCCTAGATAATTTGCCAAATGAAGCATGTTTTGTGTTCTTCTGTATCTTTCGTGTGTGGTCATTGTTTGTGATGATTTACTGTGTCTCAGGTGGTTGTTCAGAGATGGGGATAAAATGGAGAATCACTTTAAACCACCTTACATTGCCCCACATCAGAGCCCTGACCAGTCAGACAAACGGATTGTCCTGCAGCATGAAGTCAAATACACGTACACACAGCCAGGTAGATAAATCACAGAAACAAGTGAAATGGAATAGATGAGTCGGCTGAGCACATTTTAAAAAAATCAGCTTCTTATTTTGTATTGCCGATATTGAAAATGCATCAACCCATTCTTTTTTTGCAGGAGAGTATAATCTAAGGGTGTCTGTCTCCAACCGCTATGAGAACAAAACCCACAAACTCGATGTGTATGTCTTCAGCATTTTAACATCGGTGGAGATCAACACTGAACCAGAGCTTCTGCAAGCTGAAAAGCCTGCTGCATTTGAGGCTTGTCCTTTACCATCCCCCTATGGAATCATCTACACTTGGGATTTTGGTGACAACTCCAGCCTTCAGCAAGGACGTGAACGCAGGGTCCATCATGCCTATGCACAAAGTGGCACCTACACAGTCTGTGTGAATGTTAACAACACCGTTAGTAATAAAGACACCTGTAAAGTAGTAATGGTGTTTGAAGACATTGACGGTTTGGAGGTTAGGACATCTGCTCCTACAGAGTTCAACACCCCTACAATCGTTGAAGCTACTCTGGAAGTAGGCAACAATGTAAGCTGGATTTTTTCCATGGGCGATGGGACTGTGCTCATGCGTGCAGAACCACGGGTGGAACACACTTACATCAAAGACGGAAACTACACAGTCAATGTAACTGCAACTAATGCCATCAGCTCAAAATGGGAATCCATACATGTGCAAGTGTTTGTGCTGCAGGTGTTGTGGTTGGAGCCTGTTGGGTGCGTTCAGGAAAAAACAGATATCAACTTCCATGTTCTTGTATCAGGAAATGCCTCTTCTCATCAATATATGTGGAGTTTCGGGGATGGGACTGCCAATGAAACTCGATATGGAACCCCTACTATAACACACTCTTACCAAGGTAGTGGGAATTACCATCTTTCTCTCCTCATGTCGAGCACTGTGAACAAAGCGAATTTTTTCAATTGGATCTGCGTCCAACCTGAAGTTTCCAACGTGACTCTCAAACCGTCCAGCAGATTTATCAGGCTCGGAGAGGAAAGCTTGTTTACCGTAACTGCCCTTCCGGAGTTTGACTACACCTACTTGTGGGATTTTGGGATCAGCGATTCAAAAAGTCCTATTACAGGTGGTGACAGGATGGTTTTTACTTACAAAAGCCCAGGCCTGTATTTAATAACTGTAACAGTCCTTAACAACATTTCCTACAGCATCAGCACAGTGCAAGTTGAAGTGCAGCAGCCTGTGGGCTATCTGTTGATACAGCATAATGGAAAAAAGGGTAACAACCTGGCTTTGAGGCAGGACTACACATTCATGTCGTATTCTGATTCAGATAATGTTGCTTACAGTTGGGACTTTGGAGATGGGACAATCCTTACAGGGCACAATGTGACACATGCCTACAATTCCTCAGGGACCTTTGACATCTGTGTTACGGGTAAGAATGACGTGAGTGAAAATAAAAGCCAAATTCCTGTTATGGTTTTAGCCCCCATTCAAGGACTTTCAGTCAATGCCAGCCTTGTCAATGTTCCTTTGAATGCTACAGTCCACTTTGAGACCCATCTTGACCAAGGAGATGATGTGCGTTACTCATGGATCCTTTGTGATCGATGTACCTCCATTCCTGGCACACACCCTATGTTCTACACCTTTCGCTCAGTTGGGACTTTTAACGTAATTGTAACTGCTGAAAATGACATCAGCAATGCTCAGGCTAGCATTTACATATTTGTACAACGGGAGCTAGAAGGCTTACAGATAGTATCCGATGAGCTTGGGGAAAGTTGCTGTTTTGCCACCAACCGCATCTTGCACTTGCAAGCTGTGCTAAAAGACGGCACTAACATGTCTTTCAGCTGGAACCTTCTGAGGGAACACGAAAATACTGTTGCCCTCAATCTCACAGGCAAGAACATAGACCTCAATTATTCCACACCTGGACCCTGCGAAGTCTTCCTGAAGGCCACCAATTTGCTTGGCCAGCTAGCTGTTAACCGCACTATTGAGTTTCTTGATCCGGTTGGAAAAGTGGTTCTGGAGGCTTCCCCAAACCCTGCAGCCGTCAACACCATCACCAACCTGACGGTGTCTGTGAATACAGGCAGTGATCTGCAGTATAGATGGTGGATAGATGGGGATCCATTGCAATTTAATGTGCCTTCCACCTGGAATGCATTTGACAGTCCAGGGCTGAAGTTAGTAAGTGTGGAAGTTTCAAACCGGGTTAGCAAGGAGGTGGCTTCAGTACAGATCAGCGTTCAAGAACCAATTTCTGGGGTTACCTTCACCACAACCAATGTCACAGAGCAGAACTTTATAGCCTCTGGAGTCAATGTATCTCTCTCTGGCCATGTCCGAACTGGATCTAATGTCTCATGGATGTGGCTCTTGCCAAATCATGCAAAATCAAGTCAGCAGGCCACACACTACATATTTTCATCCCCTGGAATTTTCACAGTCACTTTGAATGTCTCAAATGACATCAGTAGTGAGGTGATAGCTCGTGACTTCACTGTGCAAGACAGAATTCAGGGGCTTGAGTTCAAGGCCAGCAAGAAGAATGTTGCAGTTGGCGAGAATGTGGAGTTCACCATCTCTGTTGCATCTGGTACCTCAGTTAGCTACACCTTGAGCATCAGCGGTGATGCAACCGTCTACCCCAACCTTACCTACGTACACCAGTTCAGCAGAGTAGACAACTACTACGTCAATCTGACTGCCTGGAATCAAATAAGCTCAGAACGGAGGAACCTGCATATCTGTGTCTTGGAACCCATCACCAAACTTACTATCTTGGACTGCTGTGAAGAAGCTATACCTGTGGGTGTGCCCAAGACCTTTGAGGCTCACATACAGACCGGCAACCCTGTGACATACCTATGGACCTTTGATCTTCATCATGGAGCCAAGACAACTATATTTGATTCAAAAGCCACATATGTACCTGAGGAGCCAGGTTTTCTGACCATCAGCGTGAGTGCCTTTAATGCACTTAACATTCAAAATGAGACCAAGAATGTGCTCGTCCAGAATATCCTTAAATCAGCCATCTTAGAGGCTCAACCTCAGGACACTTTTATTAACAAGACAGTAATATTTCAAGCCCGAGTTTCCCCACAGTCCAGCTCTCTCAGATACCAGTGGGACTTTGGGGATGGAAGTCCTGACTTCCTTTCCGATACTTCTGTTGTCAGTCATGTATATTCTTTACCTGGCCACTACATTGCTAAAGTCAACATCAGCAACCTGGTTAGCTGGGTTACTGCTTTGTTTGAGGTAAACATACGTGTGCTAGAGTGCAGCGAACCAGAAGTCCAGGTCGTTCAAGCTCCGAGGATAGCCATCTGGCGTTCCAAACCAGCGTCAGTCGAGGCAAAGGTGGATCTCAAAGGCTGTGTTCGCTATGGTGCTGAATACCTCTGGGAGATCTTCTTGGCCTCTCACTGCCAGGAATTTGAAAACCACTTGACGCCACCATTTAAAGTCCATCTTCCTGCAGAAGTCGATGTCCGGAGGCTGCAATTGTCGATACCCAAGATGACACTTCCTGCCAAAAACTACACCCTGATTTTTTCCCTGTCATACAAAGGAATTCCCCTGAAAAAGGCTGCCTGTCTTCAGCTCTCGGTGATGTCTGCCAAGTTGGTACCTATCATTGAGGGTGGAACATATCGTGTGTGGTCCAAAACACAGGACCTACAACTGAGTGCAAACCAATCCTATGATCCCAACCTGGACTTGGAAAGTCAGACCCTACTCAATTACCACTGGGAATGTGTCAACACTTCTAAGGTAAGAATTATCCCCTACTCTACATTAATATCTGTAAGATGTTAAAGAAAAAAGCTATGAACCAAGTGGAATTAAACTCTCCTTTTTCTCTCTCTTTTTTGGGGTTAATACTACAAATTCTACATGCTACTGCTGTTTGTTTGCAATTTGGTGTGGTGAAAGAGGAATAAAACACTTAGGGACATGCGGTTATTGGAAAATAATCAAGTATGGGCTGGTTACATTAACTCTGCTTTACATCGGGCCACATCACTGCACCCCATCAGCGGGTCCCCAAGACTTTTATTACTTACATAATTAAACTTTCAGCTATTTATTTATTTTCTCTTTCTAGCTAACGTATGGTTGAATAGAGCCTCTTTAAAAGTCGAAAACTCAGAGCACAGCTTAGTTGGTGAGCATTACCCACCAGAGGATAAAGAGCGCAGATACTTGCCCAGTAAAATCACTGGAAAAGATAATTAAAGCTGATTTATTTTCATTTTCCTCTTTCTCTTCGCCTCTTATATGGCCACAGAGAGATTGTCTGCTCCTGCTTGGCTTGTCTTTTTCCCAACCTTTGCCTTCTCTGTAAAAAAAAAATGAAGATTACTGTGGCGTGCGCTCTCCTTTCCTGGCAGAGACTCAGGCAGTGGGTTTTTTTTTTTTTTTTTTTTTTTTTTTTTTTTTTTTTTTTTTTTTTTTTTTTTTTTTTTTTTTTTTTTTTTTTTTTTTTTTTTTTTTTTTTTTTTTTTTTTTTTTTTTTTTTTTTTTTTTTTTTTTGGATGTTCCAGTTTAAAGTCTAAACATTTTGGAATGCTGGAAAATGCCAGTCAGATGGAGAAAGTGTGTTTATTCTTACTAAATGGACTATTAGTGTAAACTAGGGTTGCAAAGTTTAAGGAATTTCCTTGATTGATTGCAACTAATGTTAACAGCTAAACTTATCAATTAATCATTAAGAATGCAAGGCAGCAAGCAAAATCTATACAGAACAAATGAAAGTTTCTTCCTTTCGACCATATCTTTACTGAGGACTTATTTTAAAGTAAAATGGCAATGAACTAAAAAAAAATTAAACTCACCACCTTTAGTCAAATGAAATTAGCTTTAGATAACCGAACAAACCTCCGGATAAAAAGTTCAAACACACAGATCTACTGGATTTTATTTAAGAAAATATGCAATGTCAACAGTATCAACCTTAATCTTATATTTCAGAGAAAAGCTTTGAAATGAAATAGCCCATAAAAGTGAAAAGCAGAAGAAAAATAAAGAAAGGAAATGATTTTTATTTTTATCGGAGACATTCAGAGATCACTGTAGCTTCTCTGATTAGACAGATAAATGAGATGGATGTCTGGAAGCCACAGAGACAAAACAGGAAATGGCAGATACATCAGTGCTACGACGAGGAAGTTCGGCAAACAGTTTAAAGAAGAGAGATTTCTTAGGTAGAAGTGCATCAGGAGGAGTTTTTGAGGCAGTCTTTAGGTCGAGGCAATAGTTCAGGCTTACCTTGTATTCTTTTAGTGATTTCCTGCTAGAAATAGACTGATCATGGAATTAATATAACAAAAAAAATAATAAAAATAACATAATAAAAAAACAACTATGACATAGATACAAAAATTTATAAATGATAAAGTCAATAAAGCCAAGTAGTAATATTTGGAATTATACAGAAAGGGAGTGGTTTTTAAAAAGTATTTGATTATATGATTTTTTTTGTTTTGTTTTTTAAATAATTCTCAATTTTAGCAGCATTAAAAACAACCCTGCCCCTTTATTTAAATTTCTTTTAGGGAGCCTCTCACTGCTCTACTCTGAACTTCAGACTGGGTCCAAAAGATCTGGTCATCTCCGGATCAGAGCTGGAGGTGGACGTGGAGTACACCTTCCGTTTGACTGTCAGCAAAGACGGCATGTCTCCAGAATCCACCACACAGAAGGTTAGTGCTCATTGATTTCACATGATGGACTGTAATTTGTCACGTACGCTGTGGGTTTGCAAGTTTAATTCTATTCCCTCGCAGTAACCGTTCACTGCATATGAGTCATCAGTGTCACTCACTGGAGACTTAATAGAACCTGAGTCACAGGTGCGTCATGATTCAGTGGCCTCGTTTATAGAAACGAATAGAAGCCTTGACCAGTGGCACCGCCTCCTTTTAGTAGTCCATTAGCATCCATCAAAAATGCGGAAAATGCCGGCTAGTAGTTAAGAAACTCTAATGATACCTTTTCATAGGATGTCGCTAATTGCGTTGGAGGTCAAAGCTAAAATGAGTTTCTTACACACACAGACACACACTTTGCGTCAAAAGCTTACAGTCAGTGAGAAATTCGTTCTTTGAATCTCCAAATTTTTCATCTCTATTTATCCATTTCTTTACAGAGAAGACAAAAAAATATACACAATACGTCTGCATTTTGAGACCCGAGCAGGCGACAGACTCAATTTTTTTCTCCCTATTTTTTTTTTTTTTCTAAAAAAATGTACTCGAAACTCAATGAATGAGCTTTCTGTCATGTCACCTTCCTACGGAGTTTGAAAAAGGCTATGATGCCTGGAACCCATAATTATTTTTCATCGTGTTGATGATTCAGCAAGAAAAAGGGGGAGAAAGAAAAAATAGAGACTTTAAAAAAAAAAAAAAAAAAGGTCTGGAGAGGGGGGAAAAAAGTCTCGTCTCCTTGGATCTTTCTGCAAGGCAGATGTGAAAGCCAGGCCACGAGCGGGCAACAGCGATCACGTGATGATGTTATGTAAAATATATTTGTTGAGGATGAGAAGTGGTTACTGCTGTTCCTCAAGAGGAGGTGGATAAACTTTTTTTTTAATAATATTACCTTTCCGCTCTCCTCTTCCACTGTCTGTTCATGATGAAAGCGCTTCTTATCTGCTGTTTGTCACTGAAATGAAATGTTTGGAGTTCAGGTGGGTCGCTTTTAGGAAAGAGAGACATCATGGGAAACAGAAGCTCTATATGTGAAAATGAAAGGTATCTAAAGGTATTTCTGAATTAGTAATAAATTAGCATTACTAAGTGCAATTTGAAAACTCTCTTTTTCAGCAGCTTCAGTTGTTTTTTCCCTTTCCCTTGTTATATTTTGCTCTGTCCATCTGACACCAAGTAGCACTTTTCCCACCAAACAGCTCAACTCAGATTACCCATAATCCTTTACGCTGTCGCTATTTCCAATGCCGTGTAAGCTGCACCCTACTTTAGTACCCGTGCTGATTTTGGTTCCACTTCTTGTGAGCTGAGCCAACACAAGTGGACGGAGAATGAAAATTATGGCGCCCCACTTGTGACATTTATTAAGAAGAAACATTTGTGTAATGCACGTCCACGACTTATTAGCACAGGGAACAAGATAATTATGTCATGGCCACAGCTTAATAAGGTGTAATCATCATGTTGTGCCCACATGAAGGAGATCGCTTTTCTGCAGTAATGGAGAGTGAATTGATTTCTATTGAATTATGCTGATATTTTGGGGTCACCATGTTACTAAGCTGTGGCTACGGCTTTATTATTTATGACTTAATGATCTCGTGGTTAATAAGTTGTGGCCGCGCATTATTATTGTTTTTATTAAGACGGGATGTCCCCAGCAGGGCTCTGTAAGAAATAGTGCAGACCTTCAGTTGGCCAAACAGTCACATAGACATCCTGATTAAAGTCTCTGACTCTCCGACTGGCACAAGTCTCTTCAGTGGTGTTCTTGTGTAGCGTCTGCCAATATTTCTCACTCTTCTCAAAAGTCCTTTTTCTGGCAAATATGAGAGGCAGCACATGAATGGTCCAGATTTAGTTTTATTTTACTTCCCCAAAGTAATGTTTTCTGCTAGCAGCCGTTAAGTGAAAATGTACTCCTTTCTTAATTTTCACTAAACAGTAAAGTTTTTATGTCTATCATGTTTATGGAGAAGATTCAGTGGCAGAGTGCAATGCAGTCATGCCGTTGAGAAAGACACGAAATACAGCAGACACACGATTCTGCTTTTCATTAGTCACTTGCAGGAAACGTTCTATACTGAAAAGCAAAACCTTCATTGCTTTGCTCTTACATTGCTTGAACCCGTGAGTGAAAAACGATCTGTAAGGGATTTGCTTTTTTTGAGAATTAACCCGACTTTATGGCTGAAGTGAATCTAATGTGGATGTCACTTTCATCACCGCGTTGCAGTCGTGCTAGAGTGAAATGCAATCAGAGCGGGGTGAGGGTGTAATCAGAGAAGGGCCTAAAATTCATCTTCCAGGAGCCATTGCCGTCTGTATGAAAGAGAGCCCTTTATCAGCACATTGTTTCTGCGTTCCTGATCAGAAAGTGTTCCAAGAAAAACATTTTAGGAGGTCAATTATCTAGTGAACCCATAAAGAACCCTTGAAAAAACCCGTCGTTTTTGTCTGCCCATCAGTGTATTATTTCTATTCTTATTCTTGGTTTTAGAGGTGATGTAGCATTGTATGCTGCACTGACGCACTCTACGTTTCCTTTATCTGTCTTAAGTGCTCTTTGACATTTAGTTACATCTGCCTTCTGTTTCTGTCCGTCTGGTTCAATCTGGTTTTTCCTTTATTTGCTGTTCTTGCAGCACTAATGCCATAGCAACTTCAGTGAGGCACAAATGAAAGAATGCGATGCTAATTATAGTGATGTAAACGACTATATCTGTCACTTTTTTTTGCCCAGGTGTTGGTGAAGAGCGGTCGCATCCCCATCGTCTCTCTGGAGTGTGTGTCGTGTAAAGCTCAGTCTGGTTATGAGATCAGCCAGAACTCCTATGTCTACCTGGCGGGGACCTGCAGCAACTGTCAGGGTTCTTACAGAGGGGTAAGGGGCACCTCATTAACTCCAACCAATACTGTGGACTGTGGAAGTTAAACACACATACACTTAAATGCAAAGGTTTATATCCCCTTTTCTTTAACGGGATGAATCACACAAACTTTAAAGTGGGCTGTTCTCTTTTTACTTGGTCAAAAAGTCAAAAAGTTTCAATGAAAAATCAGCGATATTTTTTGAATGCGACATAAAATGGACTTTTATTCCACTCGCCTCTAATCTCCCACTGTTTGTTTGGCATTTTTGTGAATCTCACTGGCAGTCTTTTTTTCCTTCTCCAGCTCTGTGAAAGATCAATATTTTCTGTCTTACTGATTCATTCTGACTATTAACATGACTGCTCATAGCAAACATCCTCGGGAGTTTCATGCCTTAGAATTATCAATGTAAACACATCCAGACATTTTAAGTCATTTTAGTTTTAGATGCTGCGTCAGTTCGTGTAATACGTAGGCTGTATATTATAACAGGTTTGCAGTACAGAAAGACACATAAACATGGAAAATAGAGGGGGTGTATACTTTTGCACTCATTAAAACAGTCTGCTAAATTAAATTCATCTCACAAAACCACAAGCGTAAATGATCTTGTCAATAATCATAACATTGTGAAATACAAGTCCAGTTACCTCTTAAAAACTTCAAACAAATCAATATTTTGTAATGATTGGTTTAGGAGAAGTATCAGCAGCAAGATTTTTTAAACATCATTCTATTCTATTCAACTCTGAGTCCAAACACCAATTACCGTATTTTTTGGACTATAAGACATGCTTTTCACCAGCTAGCATGTTCTGCAATGTATATAAGTTATATTACAATTTTCTCAGTAGCCTAATTGTAATAAACACATTTGTTAATGTTTTTACGGTAGGCTATCTACTGCAGTACTTACGGTAACGTTATGGGAAGTATTGCTAACACAGCACATCTGTGTTTGCAATACGGATGTTTGCTAACACAGTTAACACAGTTTGCTATAGAAGTTTATACATACTTAGATGTGACATCATAACAGTTGGGACGTGGACTGAAGACAGGTAGATGGACAGGTGGAGCAAGAACGTGTGACAGTAGTCCACCTCTTAGTCCCCAAACCTATTACTGTATTTTTCGGATTATAAGAAATGCTTTTTTTCCCCCGCTAGAATGTTCTCAATCTTACTAGCCTAGCAAAGAATACTCTATATTATAGACTATAACCTGATTGTAGTAAATATTTGTTTGTGTTTTTTTGGTACGCTTTCTATTCTGGTACTTACGGTAATGTTATAATAAGTATTGCTAACACAACTTCCCATAGCTAGCGGAAATTGGCACTGTAGCGGATCAACAAATACAAAAAGAGTCTTATACGGCAAATTGCAAGGTTTGATCATATTTCAGAGGGAATTATTATCCAGTTACAACGATGCCAAATCTTATCAGAGAAGTTTATACATACTTATAGAAAGCTGTAACATTCAAAAATCAAGTCACACGGCTCAAATCTGTTTCTAGCGGTCTTGCCTTAAGGAACCTCCGGGCTCTAACGTTCATTACAATGACCTCATGTAACTCTGGACCTTATAGCAGATATCCCAAGGGAATGCTGGGAATAGTGCTATGACCTCACCAGTCCAGTGACAGGTGTGAAGTCTGTATTTGGTCTCTGTGAGTCACCTTTAAGCCTCGCACTGATGAAAAAGATTCTTAAAAAGTCAGAGACACAGAGATTAGGTCATGGGAGAAGGAGATCAGTCATGTTTCGCCCCTTCGGAACATTCTTCTACTTCTCCTACTTCTCCAAATGTTTACTTTAGCAAGTTACATCATGGCTCTGGAATGAAACCGGCAAGGAAAACCCGAGACAGAGCAGGGAGTGATGTCATTGTTATGATGTGATATATTCCACATGGCACAGAGGTTAGCCGTCTACGCAAGGACACAGAAGGTGTTATATAAGGAATAAAACATTCAGTGATGTGCTGATAGAGGAAACTAATCAACTGTGGTATGGTATGAAGGAGCAGAGTTATTATTACCACCCTGAAGTTGATTATTTTCCTATAACAGCATTCCCCAATGTGTTTTAAAAGCAATTTGCCAACAATTGTAATTTTTATTCAATGAAGAGCATTCTTTTTATCCATTTATAGCTACATTTAATGTTGTGGATTGTCGGCAAAAGTAGTTCCTGTTATCACTTATGTTATAGCAGCTATAAATTGTCGTTCTATCACCATTTAAACATATGGCAAAAGAGCTGCTTGTCATGATGCTGAAAAACTGAAAGGACTGTTAGAAAGTGATGACACTGGAGACTCCTTCCCTAAATAAATGTCGACTTACAGAAAACCTTGGTATTTTGATGATCACATTTTAACACATTTTAAAAAATTCATTAAACCTGTGATTTGCAGCTGCGCTACTGTCAGAGTCGCTGTTATAGAAAATTAATCAACTTTGGGCATCTTTGCTCTCGCCGACACACTGTCAGGACCGCAACTGACTAACATGTCTGTTAGCGCAATCTAAACCTGATGCCACGTGTGCTTTCTGTGTGTTTTTGTTAGCACTGGACGGCAGTAAACCGTCACAATGAGCCACTGGTTCTGGACCTGATCACCACAACAACAGGTCAGGACAGCATGAACCTGGTGCTGAGGAAGGGGGCACTGCGGGACAGGGAATCATACGTCTTCAGTTTGCATGTCACAGATGACAGCATGGAGCAGGAGGGCGTGGCCAACATCGAGCTCCACCCCAACCTGCCACCGGCCGGGGGGTCATGTTCGCTGTGGTCAGACGGCGAGGGGCCAGAGGTGTACACGCTGCTGGAGAGAGTACACTTCAAATGCACAGGTGAGAGAGGTGGAGTAAGAACATGTGGAATGAAGACAGGTAAATGGACAGGTAAGACATGTGACACAGTGACAGGTAAGACATGGACTGAACACAGGTAGGTGGACAGGTGAGACAGGTAAAGCAAGAAAGTGTGATGTCATATCAGGTGAGTCGTGGACTGAAGACAGGTAGATGGACAGGTAAGAGAGGTGTAACTTGTGACACAATGATAGGTAAGACTGTAGACAGGTAGCTGGACAGATGAGACAGATGGAGCAAGAATCTGTGAACCGAAGACAGGTAGATGGACAGGTGAAGCACGAATGTGTGAAGACAGATAGATGGACAGGGAAGACAGGTGGAGCAAGAACATGTGGATCGAAGACAGGTAAATGTAGGGGTGAATCAGATGGAGAGACTCCCAGGTGTGACTAGTGACGAATAAGTCCATAAGGACATTTAGAGGACATTTTGCAGAGATGCATATCATCATGTTTGTCCTGTTCTGGTCTCTGGTGTCCTTTAGGCTACACTGATATGGACGAGACCGAGTCTCCGCTGGTCTACAGTCTGCTGGTGATGCGTTGCTTTAAATCCTACTGCGACGATTTTTGCGTGTATAAAGGAACCAGTCCGGAACATTCCACTTTCCTTCCACCTGGATTACACTCCGCCCAGTACAGGGTCTCAGTCACCATCACGGTGGAGGACCACCAGGGGGCGGCCATCATCGCCCTCAACAAGTGAGTCATTGCTTTGGACGGCATCCCAATTCACATGCTTTCTCAATCTATGTTTTCGAGACTAAGTTTCAAAATTTTTGAGACTAATCTAGCTACTTATTAAATACAGCCACTTTTTATTGGCAAATCTTTAATTTTAATTTTTATTTAATCAAATTTTCATGCCCTTGTTTTTCTCTTCAAAATTCTCTTGGGCCTTTTGCTCATGGCTATTGAATCTGAGATCCTTCACGTGACCTCACATAACCCTGATCTTGCTCTACTTTATTCATCAGTGTGTAGAATCTGAAATGTCTGGCGACGAAATCCATCCTTTGCAAGTCAGGACTTTATTTTAAAGGAGCAGTTTGTAATTTTCAGAGCTCCCTGCTGGCTGAGAGTTCAATTGCAATCACAGTGAAAACTTTGACAAGCTTTGATGTTGATGTCTTCTCCTTTCACCAACCGTCTCCTTCGAAAACCTATGCCAAAAAAAAAAAAAAAAAAAAAAAAAAAACAAAACTCTGCTTCAGCAGGTGGATGATCCCCCTGTGGGTCCTGTAAGTCATGTATTTAGGCTATGTCCCAATTCACCTGCTTTCTCTTTCCAACTCTCGTTATTTTTTATTTGTGTTAGTATAGTTTGGTTCACCACTGATGCTGGGCTGTGTTCCAAATCCCTAGTCTGAAACTCCACATGTGCAGTAATACCTGTGTTTGTGTGTTTTGTGTATTAGGCCGATGACGGTGATGTTGCCGCAGGTCCCTGGTGGATTCAGCAGTCTGGCTCACTGGTTGAGTGTGTTGACGGACACCACTCTGAACGAGCTGCTGAAACAGGGCGACTCCCAGCGCGTCCGCGAGCTCTCCCTCGCCCTCATCACTGTGCTCAATGGGGTCAGACTCTTCCGATAATCTGTCCATCTTTCCATACAACCATATATTAAAGACAAGCGTAGTGTTTTCACCCTGGTCTCTATCCATCACATCTGCAGTGTATGTGTGATCACTAGGTTTGTTATGGTGTCACGTTTAGTCATGGTGTAGGATCAGACTGAACATGACAAAGACAATGGGCCTCTTTCATCAATCTTTTAGTAAAGTTGTGTGTAAATGTTTGCGAAAAATTTCTGCTGAAGTTTCGGAAACGCTGATTTTCTTGATCAGGTGTAAATTATCAGGTGCTTGCACAGCACAGCTGATTTACATTTTGGTGATACCCACAAAACTCCATAAAAGGCAAGGCTTATAGAACTGAAATGACAAGTAAATGGCAAAAAAAAAAAACTTTCTCAGAGGTAGAAGTGAAAGTTATTTTGACTCACTTCTGTGTTATCTAACAGTGGAACAGTCACTGAAAAGGCCAGAATCCAGAGGCAAATTACAGAAAAGCTGAAAAAGACTTTTGTAATAAATTTTTTTCTTTAATTTCCACTGCCAGCTTATGTGTTTTTAAATGGTTTGATTAATACCATGATAGTTTTAGACAAGTGAAGATTCGGAAAATTTCAAACCATAACACTCCTACTGATGACAACAGACAATATCCTTGATGTTTCTCTGCACTGAAAAAAGCAAATGTACTCCAAACTGACTTATAATGGCTGGTCATCTGTGTAATCTGCACAAATTGGTCATTTCAGAGAGTGGAGTTTGAGTTTGTGTGTTTTATCAGGAAAGCATAAAATAACCGGAGCTACACTATATGGCCAGAAATATGTGTAGACCTGAGTATTGAGCATGCCATTCCAAAACCATGGGCATTAATATTGATTTATTCCCCCTTTGCTGTTATAATAAGCTCCACTCTTCTGGGAAGGCTTTCCACTAGATGTTGGAGCGTGGCTGTGGGGATTTGTGTTCG
>CM041000.1:15100940-15124130 GCA_022985145.1 Pangasius djambal | reverse complement strand
TCTCTCTCTCACTCCCTCTGTCTCGCTGTCTTTCTCTCATTCACTCACTCTCTCTCTCTCTCTCTCTCTCTCTCACTCCCTCTGTCTCTCTGCCTTTCTCTCATTCACTCACTCTCTCTCTCTCTCTCTGTCTCTCACTTCCTCTGTCTCTCTCTCTCTGTCTCTCACTCCCTCTGTCTCTGTCATTCTCTCATTCACTCACTCTCTCTCTCTCTCTCACTGTCTCTCTGTTGTTCTCTCATTCACTGTCTTTCTCCTCTCTTTCTCTCTGTCTCTGTCTCTCTCTCTGTCTCTCACTCCCTCTGTCTCTCTGTCATTCTCTCATTCACTCACTCTCTCTTTCTCTCTTTCACTCTGTCTCTGTCTCTCTGTTGTTCTCTCATTCACTGTCTCTCTCCTCTCTTTTTGTCTCTCTCTCACTCTCTCTGTCTCTCTCTCTCTTGCTGTCTTTGTCAGGTCTCTCTCCAGCCTGGTTGCTGCAGTATGTGCTGGTGAAGGATTTGCAGACAGGAAGCTCGTATTTCTTCCTGGTGGAGGAGTGGCTCTCGGTGGACAATGAGAAGACAGACGGCAGGGTGGAGATAGAGGCAGAGCCTTCAGGTAAAGCCACGCCCATCTGAGAGCCTTTTTTAATTGAACAGTTTTCCAAATGATTGGCTCGACCGTGTATATCACGCTGACTAATTACACTAATTTGTGGATAATATGAATAAACATGATGTTATTTGCATAACTGATTTGCATAATGAATGTTATTCACTCTCATCCATTGTTTGCATAAGTTAATAATCTTTGGATTGATATTACATATGACTTTTTCTTTTCATCTTTTGCCCTTACAGAGGAGGTGGAGCTTCAGCGCTGGCCCCGCCTCCTCACCTGGGAGCTCCAGAGGGCGGTGTGTGATAGTCACATGTGGCTGTCACTATGGGAACGACCCCCACGCAGTCCCTTCACCCGCCTGCAGAGGGCGACGTGCTGCTCTGCTCTGCTTCACCTCATCATGCTTGCAAACACCGTCTGGTATGCCACAGTCACCTACGGCAAGAGGTACAGCCACGCCCTTATCTCTCTCTCTCTCTCTCTCTCTCACAAACACACACACACACACACACACAGCAATCTTACACTTAGTCACTCTAAACTTAATAGTGTTGATTCTAATAGGACATTTATGTTACATAAATATGGTAGGTTTCTATAACTGTTGCTTTATTAATGTGGTGTTATAAGATATAATGATATAATCATAATATATATGATGATATAATTATAAAACAATATAAGGTTTATTAGGAATTTAAAGGTAGACTTATTGAAATGTTATAAGCACTATAATACAGTAATGTTGAAAAATTAAAACTGGCATTAATATGGTGTTTATGAGGGATTATGATGTGTAATACGGTTATTGGGAATTTAAAGGTGGAACTGATTATAAGATTTAATTAAGATTTAAGTAATTCATAAGAATGTAGTGGAGAATCAATGAGGTTGATATAAGTGAATATAAAGCAATAATAACTGTGTGTGTGTGTGTGTGTGTGTGTGTGTGTGTGTGTGCGTGTGTGTGCTCCAGCTTTGTTCCCGTATCAGAGCAGGTGTCTCTGAACGCAGAGGTGGTGGGAGTGGGAGTGGTCAGCTGTCTGGTGGTGTATCCTATTTACCTGCTCATCTTCTGTCTCTTCAGACTCAGTCGCAGCAAGGTAAGTCTCTCTCTCTCTCTCTCTCTCTCTCTCTCTCTCTCTCTCTCTGTCACACACACACACACACACATATATGCAAACACTTAAACTTGCTCCAAAAAAGGAGGCACATTTACTAATTAAAATTGTGTGTGTGTGTGTGTGTGTGTGTGTGTGTGTCAGGTCTTAGTGGAGCAGCTCCCTTCTCAGGTAGACCAGGAGTCTCTGGAAATCGATGACTTCCTTGATAACTCTCTCACTGGAAGCTCCTTCCTCATTTTCAATGGAATCACAGAGGTGAGATGAAAGGAGGCGTGGCTTCTGCATGCGATTGTCAGTCTTAATGAAGGAGGCGTGGCCTCTGTGTCCCTCAGTCTCAGTGAAGGAGGCGTGGCCTCTGTGTCTCAGTCTCAGGGAAGGAGGCGTGGCCTCTGTGTCTGTCAGTCTTAGGGAAGGAGGCGTGGCCTCGGTGTCTGTCAGTCTCAGTGAAGGAGGCGTGGCCTCTGTGTCTGTCAGTCTCAGTGAAGGAGGCGTGGCCTCTGTGTCTCAGTCTCAGTGAAGGAGGCGTGGCCTCTGTGTCTGTCAGTCTTAGGGAAGGAGGAATGGCCTCTGTGTCTGTCAGTCTTAGGGAGGGAGGCGTGGCCTATTTCTTCACATTGTATTGTATTGAATAACCGGCTGCTTTAAATGCATCCGGCTGTTCATGCATCAAGATTCAGCCCAAGTGTTAAAGTCACTGAACTTCACACTACACCTGTCTTTAAATATATTCATGAGTTTTGTGTTGCATCAACTCATCATCATATGAGTATAAATATATATATATATATATATATAAATAAAGCACTCACCAAAGCTGATGGAGGAAATGTAATCTGGGTCTCACTGCACTTCTGAGCCCTTGGGCCAGAGCCAACATATTAAAGTGTGAAAAATGTTGTTGATGTGATGTGACGTGAGTTGGGTTTGTTGTGCTGCTGCAGTGACTTTTCACTTCATTCACTTTGTTTCCTCTGCAGACGTACTCAGAGGAGACCAACGTCGACCTCCCTACTCCTTCTTCCAAAAGGTAAGCCGTTTGTTTCCATGGCGACAGCCGTGATGATTGGCAGATTTTAGTGCTGAATGAAAGGTATTCAGACACATATTCATCATCATCATCATTATCATTATCATCATTATTGCCATCACAGAGAATTGAAGTGTGAAGCTGAGTCAGGTTATTATGTGATGGAATGAGTGCCTGATTATGTCTGATTGGTGTTGTGTGTGTGTGTGTGTGTGTGAGAGAGAGAGAATGTGCACACACTATTAGCTGTTCAGAGTCAGAAATGACTGCAAGTAAAAGTGTAAGAGAGAAGCTGTTCTGACTTTCCACCCGTTTTTCTCTCTCGGTGAAGGTGGAGCGTTCCGGATGCCGATTGGCCGGATGTGATGACCGAGCCATCAATCGAGATGGGGGCGGGACTTCCTCCTCGTCTGAAGCGAGGTCAGGGCAGCAGGCACCTTGGGGTGGACATGACCTTTAACCCGGAGGAGGACGAGACGGTGGTGGGACACGACTACAGGAACAAATACTTCACGTCTTCAGGTACTTCAGCACGTGGATAAGCTGCTTGTTTACCTGGTGAAGATGATGTCATTGATGATGTAACTTCCTTTTCGATAAAACCGATGTTTTAGCTAACGCTCAAGGTGTAGCCTGGTAATGTAAAAGAGTTCCTGAAAGGGTTTTTGAAGTCTTGAAAAGGTTCCTGTAGTTGTAGAAGGGTCGCTGAGTGCAGGTCCTAAAGGGGATCGTAAAAGTGCTGCTGTGTTCCTGTGTTCTTGAAAGAGTTCCTGAGTTCAGGAATAAGGTCTTGAATAGGGGTCTGAGATCCCAAAGGGTTCCTGAGTTCCTGAAAACGTTCCTATATTTCTAAAAGGTGTCCTGAGTTCCTGAAAATGTTCTTGTGTTCCTAAAACTCTTTTTTAAGGGTCTCTGAGATCTTGCCATTTGTCACTTACTTCCTAAATGGATTGCTGACAATAGTTCCTGAGTAATCCTGAGTAGAAGTATTCCTAAGTTCCTCAAATGGTTTGTGAAAGAGCTCCTGAATTTCTGAAACCGTTCCTGTGTTTCGGAAAGTGTTCCTGTTTCCTTGTAAAAATGTTTGTGAGCTCTTGAAAGGGTTCTGGTGTTATCGAGACGGTTCCTGCATTTCTAAATAGGCTCATGAGTTCTCACCTCATGATTATAGCGGATTTAGTATTTGTTCACAGATTTAAAGAAGATTAATGTCTCACATCATATGAATCAAGACTGTTTATCTCTTTATCAACACATTTACTAAATAAAGCTGCGCTGTCTATAGTCTGTCTTTAGCAGGATGTGTGTATAAGACTTTAAAGGAATGTGATATTTGGAGGATTGTGAGTGGGCTGATCAAATCTCCTGCCCTTTTTCCTGATTGGTTCCTGGATGTGACTGACAGATGAGGATCTCCTGAAGCGGATCCTGGCAGACGGACAGCTGCTCTCTCAGACTGACAGCGACATGGGCGACCTGTGAGTGTCATTCCTCACTCATGACCTGTAACATGTCACCCCTAATCACCTCATCTCTCTTATCTCATCATTCCACCTGTGTGTGTGTGTGTGTGTGTGTTGCAGCTCCAGTATATTTGGGGATAAGACAGAGGTGATTCTGCTCCAGAAGATGAGTGAACCTGTTCCTGCAGCCGTGCGCCGGGATCCACCTAAAACTGCGTTCACCTCACGAACAGGTGCGCGCACACACACACACACACACACACACATGACCTGTTTATGTAGAGTACAGTTTGCTGAGCTACAAGGTCAGAAATCATTTGCATATGATTTGCATATGTTAAATTTAAAGCATATATTATCAATTTCTGCTTGATTTCCACCTTCTCTGCTGGGTGACTGAGTGAAGAAACATTATTTTTCTCTCTTTCTCTCCCTCTCTCTCTCAGTAGTGACAGACGTGTGTAAGCCAAGGCCATTTCCTCCACTCTGTGGATTGGTCGCTCTCTGGGGGAGCTGGGCGGGGCTAATCCTGTCCAGTAGCCTGTCGATATGGCTGGGGCGGAGCTTCAGCGAAGGCGTGGCTCTGATGTGGCTCATTTCCTGTATCATCAGCTTTCTGATGTCGTTCTGCATCCTGGAGCCTCTAAAGGTCACACACACACGCGCGCGCACACAAAGACAGGCTCAAACATCTTCAGTCAGTGGCTCAATAACAGTAAACACACAGAACAGATTCTAAACAGCTCTTGTGTGAATGTGGGTGTAGGTGTTGGTAGAGGGTGTGTATTTCGGGCTGCTGGTGGCCCGTCTGAGGCCGGAGGAGGATGACGTGTTGGTGGATTGCCCTCGGGTGGAGCGAGTGATCCAGCGTGTGCCCAGAGTCCGGCCTCCTCAAGGCTTTGCCCTGTCACAGGCCCGAGAGGAGGCGCGCAAAGTCCGCCTGCTGCACCGCATGCTCAAGGTGTGAACACACACACACACACACACACACACACACACACACACACACACACACACACGTACTTTCTTACAGGTCAAAAACAAAAAGTGCTTTCAGAATATAGATTTACAAAAAACAAAATAAAAAAACAAATACCCCCTAAATATTAATAATAATAATAATAATAATAATAATAATAATTATTATTATTATTATTATTATTATTACTGTTCTTGATGATGATGATGATGATGACGATTTACTTTATAATTTACTTTATTTTCCAAAATATAAAACTTCTGAATTCAACAATGTTAAATGGGATGACGAATATTTACGCAAAAAATATTCATATTTAATATTTAATATTTAATAATTACAAACCACTAAAAAAAAAAAACTTGTATCAGTTTATCTCCACATAAAGTTTTCTCACACACAGGATTAATATTAGCTACAATCACCTACCCAATCAGTTTAAAGCAGCAGTATGTAACTTTGGGAGATTTCAGGCTATGATAATTGCGAGTAGCAGGTTAATATGCATTTATAATGTATAACTTCTATGACATTAAATGCATAATTGTACAAGAAAAAAAAAATGACCTTGAAACAAAAGACTTGTCATTTTACTAAACGTGTTTCACCAGTTTAAAATGTAATTCAATTAAACCATAAATAAATAAGCACAATATTGTTACTCAGAGTGAGAAAAAGAAATTGACTCAGCAACTCTACTCATTAATATTTCACCAAAAAATTTACATACTGCCGCTTTAAGCTGTATATTTTGATTGGCTTTGCATTGTATAACTATTTAAATATGCATTAATCATGTAGTGGTACATTATTGTTGTGTGAGTACAGTATGTTGTGCTCAGTGATGATGGTGTGTGTGTGTGTGTGTGTGTGTGTGTGTGTGTGTGTGTGTGTGTGTGTGTAGGGTTTTCTCCTCTACATGCTCTTCCTGCTCGTCGTCCTGCTGCTGAACTACGCCGACTCAACCAAAGACGCTCACCAACTGAGACTGCACACTCAGCTAGAGAGCCACCTACACACACGGCACTTCAACAACATCAGCAGGTATTTATACACACTAACACACACACACACACACACACACACACACACAATAACACATTTTATTTAGAATTTTCTGTCTCAGTTCTCAGGAGCTCCAGCGAGCTCGGGTACGACTGCAAAATACGTAAAAATAGTAACACTCCTGGGACGAGCAGCGAGTAACCTGATTGGTTCAAATTGTTATGGTACTTCCTGTTTCATAGTGGCATAAAGGCGAATGTGAAAGCATTTTGTGGTCTTCCGATAAAAACGTAGCACCTTCTAGATGACGAACTAAAAAATTAAAGAAACAATACATTAAAATCTTAAGCAATATGAACACTAAAGGGATGTAAATGGTTTTGTGCATTTCGCAAAGATTTCACCTACAGCAAACTTGACACAAAAAAAACTGCGCACCGTTCGAAAAGAATTTATCAACGTACCTAGAAACAAAACCAAAATATAAAACGCAGACAGTCTCTATTTTTTGGACGTTCCTCTTCCAACTGACCGCACTGTCATACTTTTGTGTCTAGACGAGAGGACGTTTGGGTGTGGCTGTCCGATTTCCTGTTGCCACGGTTGCTAGATGGCGCCGCCCTTATGGAGGGGACGGGTAGCCTGCTGCTGGGGAAGCCCCGCCTCCGACAGCAGAGATCCCAAACAGGTAAGAGAGAGAGAAATGTAAGGTTTGTTTGTTTATTTATTTACTTACTGGAAGTTCAAAATCAAACATGCCTCACAGTGATGAGATCATGTGTTAGACTGGAGGCTTTTATTATGTAAAATGCATCAGAACAGCTGCTTGATTGGAGCTTGTTAATTGTTTCATTTGACCAATAATTGGGGGAGATTTTGTTTTTGGCTAACATTACACACAAACACACACACACAAACACACACACGTTTGTCATACTATCCTTGTGAGGACCATTCATTGACAATTATTAATGTAGCTAGTTAATGTTATGCTACACCCAAACGTAACCTTAAGCTCAGTAATTAAAAGTAAATCCTTTGGCTCTTTTTGTTCTTTAAATAAAAGCTGCAGGTTTTGTAATAAAGCTGTTTTCCTTCTGGGGACCAGACTAACGTCCCCACAAGGTCAGAACTGTCAAATATTCCTATTTGGTCCCTACCAAGATATAAAAACGTACCCACACACAAATATATGGAAGGAGTAAATAGTACATAACTCAATCACTATAACAGGAATGAAACTCTCATATTGCATTCGCGCGCGCGTGTGTGTGTGTGTGTGTGCGTGTTCTCTTCATTGAGAGTGTACACACAGGGAGCTGAAAATCTTATTTTGCCTTTATGGATGTAGTGTGTGTGTGTGTGTGTGAGGCAGAAGTGATGGTTATTGTCAACTTCAGCTGTGACTCAACGAGATTTAGGAGCCGAAATCGAGTTTTGCTTCTGAATAGATAAACAAGCGTGTGTGCGCGCGCGTGCGTGTATCCAGTGCCAAGTGTGACATTGCATGACTTGTCTATCTCTCTGTGTCCCCTCTCCCCTTCAGCCTGCCCTACAGGTGGCTATTTTCCAGCAGCTTCCTGGTTTGGGTGTGGACCAGCAGGATGGGCAGAATCAGGTTCAGGACTGGCAATGAACTGGAGCCACAGTGTGTCTCAGAGCAACGGGTAAGAGCGTACACACGGAGACACACACACACACACACACACAGTCTTCAGCTCTGGTGTATACGTAATGTTTTTGTCTTGTGTGTGTACAGAGCGTGGCACTGGGGTCAGGTGTCTGTGTACAACAGTGGCGGGTTTGTACAGGAGCTCAGCAGGAAGATGGAAGAATCTAGAGCCCTCATAGAACAACTACATAAACACCAGTGGCTGGATCCACTGTAAGTGTATACATGCACACACACACACACAGCCAGAGGTACCAATACTTTAACCCAAATGAAAACGGAGAGAATGTTGAGTGCAAACGTCTTTAGGCGCCATTAAAATACACGCACAATCACATTTTAATGTCGTTTAAACAGAAAAAGCAATTTAAATCTCATCACTGTAAAATTTATTGCAGTAATCATGTGGAAAATCACACAAACTCCTCTAAAAGTACATACAGAGCTACTTTTTTCAGTGTAGCTGTGTGTGTGTGTGTGTGTGTGTGTGTGTGTGTGTGTGTGTGTGTGTGTGTGTGTGTGTGTGGTTTTTCAGGACGAGGGCTCTTTTCGTGGAGTTCTCTCTCTATAACACAAACACAGACCTGCTGGCCATCTTCTCCTTCTTGTTGGAGTTCCCCGTCTCTGAACGCACTCAGTCCAGCATTGACCTGAAGACCTGCAGCCTACAGACGCTCCAACATGGCATGGACCTCCCGCTGTTCCTCACGGTAAACCTCCTTCGGAACCAACCTCAAAAACTGATACTAAATTGTGGTGGAATCTGATTGGTTGTTCAGAACAAGTCTGTAAACAAAAAGCAACATCCTCATTAAGTGCAAATTTATCCATTATTCCACATGACCTACAGTTTTTGGGTCAGAATCTTTTTGGTTTGATTGCTGTTTGATAAGATTCAGTTTTAGAATGCGCAAATGTAAGCAGATGAGAATAACAAACAACTTTCATCCAGTCTTTCAGTCACTGATCAATTCCTATTGGTTCGAATCGTCTTCTTACTTGCTTTCGAGGGTCGTCTTGGACTGGCCGCTTTGGTCCGCTCCCAAGTTTATGGTCTGTGTTTACACAGACCCCTCAATGGCCTTCTGTCCTCTGTTCCTCATACTAACAGTCAGTTGCCATCTCCCCTCTGCTCCTCACGGATCCATCAGTCCCCACCTCACTTCTCTTCCTTGTGGTAACTGTCAGTTACTGTCTTCCCCTCGGTTCTTCACTGTAACCGCCAATCGCAGTCTCCCATCTGCTCCCGTCTCTCTTCTATTCCTTATCCTAACTGCCAATCGCCATCTCCCCTGTGTTCCTCATGTTAACTGTCAATCTGTGCCTCCCTTCTGGTCTTCCCGGTAACCATCAATTGCCTTCTTCCTTTAGTTCCTCGCAGTAATTGCCAATCTGCATCTCTCTCTCTCTCTCACTCTCTTCCTTATTGTAATCATCTATCTCTGTCTCCCTTCAGTTCCTCGCAGTAACAGTCAATCTCTGTCTCCCCTCTGTTCCTCACTGTAGCCGTCAATCGCTGTCTGTCCCTAGGTTCCTCACATTAACTGTTAATTGCCAACTCTTTTCTGTTCCACCGAGTAACCCTCAATTTCTGGCTTTCATCCAATCGCATTCTTCTATTGTCCATTACAACTGTTCCTCACAGTAACCATCAATCACAATTTCCCTCTGTTGTCACGGTAGCCATCAGTCACTGCCTCTAAGCCTCCTTCACGTAAACAAACTAATGTTCCGTTCCTCAATTTCTTTCCCTCTCTTAGCTCATCCTGATGATCTTGATTATTTACTTCTCCGTGCGGGAAGGTGTGTCCACCCTCAGGCAGGGGTGGGGCTACTTCCTGCGAGTGTGGAATCTGGTGGGCATTGTCACTCTTCTGCTGGCGGTCTGTGTCTCTGCCCTCCATCTCAGTCGCTCTGCCCTTGCGTCTCACCTCTGGGCCTCACTACTTCATCAGCGGGAATCATTTATTAACTTCTTTCCCCTGGGGCAACAAAGCCAGGTTCTGATTCAGCTCAGTGCCATGCTGCTCTTCCTTTTGGTGCTGAAGGTGAGAACTCGGACACTACACTACACTACACGCTGATCTATAATTGTTCGGCTACTATGTAGGTACCACCAGAGTGGTACGTACATTTAATTTTATTTTGTCCTTCCCATTCCCATGTCCTTTTTTCTACAGGCAGCTCATCAGCTACGGTTTCTGAGGGAGTGGGCCGTGTTTGGCAGGACTCTGAGGAGATCAGTGTGGGAGATTGTTAGCATTGCATTCGTTTTACTCTTGCTGCTGCTGGCTTACTCACACGCTGGATACCTTGTGAGCATGAGCACACACACACACACATGCACACATACCCAAAGACAAACATACACATACATACACAAAACACAGGAACTGTACCATTCTCACACACACTGCAACGGAAATACAATGAAATGCAGGTTCACTAATGCGCACACAGTCACGTGTGCTATTAGAATAGTTTGTTTTTTTACTCACATCCTTTGTAACCAACCTCAAAAACTGAAACTAAATTGTTGTGGAATCTGATTGGTTGTTCAGAACAAGTCTATAAACAAAAACAACATCGTCATTAAGTGCAAATTTATCCATTATTGCACATGACCTACAGTTTTTGGGTCTGAATCTTTTGGTTTGATTGCTGTTTGATAAGATTCAGTTTTAGAATGCACAAATTTAAAAAGATGAGAATAACAAACAACTTTCATCCAGTCTTTCAGTCATTGGTCAATTCCTATTGGTTCGAATCGTCTTCTTAGTTGCTTTTGAGGGTCGTCTTGGACTGGCCGCTTTGGTCCGCACCTGAGTTTAAGGTCTGTGTTTACACAAACCCCTAAAAAAAAAAAAAAAACTCACCGAAGGTATAAATGCACCAGGGTTTGATATAAATTGACTAAATACAGTGTATATGAAAGTGAAGAGTGAATACATGAGAAATATATTTTGTATTTTAACACTCAAAGAATCTATGTTTGTGCTTGTGTGCATTACAATAAACAAAGTCAATATCTTGTAAAATCTCTTTCCAAATTGCCACCTTTCATTCAATCTCTTTGTCTCTGACTCATCAAATAGCCTTGATGGATGTGAATTACTGCTTGCATCAGAAATAAACAGATCTAATGAGCCCAAGCAATTACTTTAGTACTTTCGCCCACTCTTTCACTCTGCCATTTGTATTTTTTTCCTTCTGCTGTTTTTCTATTGACTTTAGAATGTGTTTCTATAGGAGTATTGACATATAAAATGTCTTCCTTTCTCTTCCCAGCTTTTTCACTTCATTATACAGGGATATGGGACGATCGGGTCTGCTTGCTTGTCGTTGCTAGGCTCAGGGGGGCGTGGTCTGTGGTCATGGCGAGCAGACCAAGGCTCCTATCCCTGCTCCACTTCCTGCTACGTGTTTCATGTCAGCTTTGCGGCACTGCGTCTTGTCCTGCTGTGGCTGGTGACCTCTGTGTTACTAAGGAACTATCGCAGGGTCCGGGCAGAGCTCTACCGGCCGGCAGTAGACCTCCAGGACTATGAGATGGTGGAACTCTTCCTACGACGCCTCAAGATGTGGATGGGCCTGAGCCGTACTAAGGAGGTGGGTTCATGGTTAGCATAGTTTCTGGAAGCTCAGCCGAAACTCCTGACCTTGAAGGTAAAAAGGTGTGCAACAATGTGGATAAATGAGCAGTTTGGGACATGTTTAATCATGGAACCTTATGTTATGGCCTCGTACAAAAGGTGCAAGATGAGGTATGGAAGGCCACAAGGCCAGTTTGCACTACTGAATGCAGTAATGGATATATTGAATCAGGAGTTTGACCACAACAGTATGAACAATCCAGCATATCTTAGCTCTGTTCTTTGCTTTGTTCCTTCTTCCATACAGTTCCGTCACAAGGTGCGTTTTGAAGGTATGGAACTCCCACCGTCCCGTTCTTCATCTACAAGCGACTGCAAATCCCTTTGTCTCCCTCCTCTGGATGCCCCTGAAGCACCCCCTACTCCTGACAGTGTCGACTGTGGTTCAGAGGCTTCTTGGCATCCCATGTCCAGCAGCCCATGCAGTCTAGCCGAGACTCCAGGTCTTGGTTTAGGCCTAACCTTAAGCTTGGGGGTGGTAGCAGGAGGTCAAGCCTGGAGAGAAAGAGCAGAAACCGAGGCCACTCTTCGAAGGGTCTTGCCGGCTTTCGACGCATTGCTGCTGCAGCTGGACAGGGTCAACCAGGCCACAGAGGAACTGTACCGTACTGAGTGCCGGCTGGAGAAAGTCCAGCGGAAGAGTCGGAAAAGGAGCCGTGGAGTGCGCCGCAGTGGTGGTCAGGACTCTGCAGGACAGAGGAGACATAATGGGTCACACAGACGCTCCCACTCGGTAGAGGAGTGTCCCCGCAAGGTTGAAAAAGATGGAAATTTGGACAAGGCTCGCCCAAAGAGTGAGAAAAGTTCTCACAAAACTGACAGAGGATCCCGCAAGAGAGATATCAGTGCACACCAGATAAGTCCTCAAGAGGACTTGTTAGCAAAGGATTCAAGTCTTCAAAGGATGGATATAGATCCACTAGTAACTTCTGATAAGGTGGAAGCACATGTCGGTAAGGCTGAAACGAATCCTCCCAAGGTGGATTCAAGTCCCATCAAGGTAGAGGAAAGTGTAGTTAAGATAGAAGCAAGTGCTAGTGTGGTGGATGCAAGTGCAGGTTTGGTGGAAGCGAGGTCCCACAAGACTGCCAAAGGTTCTCATAAGGCTGCCTCAAGCCAGAAGAAGGTTAATCCAGTTATTCCAAGAGATGCTGAGACTGTCGGCTGTGCCAGCAAACCAGTTCTTTCTCAGACACCAACTCCAACCACTGCCCCATCCACTGCCCCAAGTTCCGTTATTACAACCCCAGTCCCAATCCCACGAGCCCTTGAATGGAACCCACCTAGTTATACTGAGGACCTCCCATCCAGCCTTTTCCAACATCCAGCGCACACCACCACCATGCCCACACGCAAACGTAAGCACAAACCCCCACCTCTGAAAAACAAGATCCACCCCAACACAGACAGGCCTATCTCAGGACATGCGAAACCTTAAGGACCCGAGGTTTCCACTTGCTGGTCTTTTGGAAGGAAGACTGTTAAACTGAAGTCAGGTAAAGAGACAATAAATGGTGACTATTCAACAAGTTGAGGGTTCACAGTAATCTGTTATGGTAAGCGAGGGCCTTGGTGACAGCAGGTTTTGTTGCCAGTCCCTCAAGAAAATTAGAAAAAATGAGCAGCTTTGTGGAAAGAAGAGAATCAGAAATGTATTGCAACTTCTTTATGAATTTTTCCCAGAGCAGTGCAGTTTGGCCAAGCCAGAATGGTACACATTTAGCATGCATTAGCAATAAGGTGCTGGTCGCCCTTTAGATTTTGCCTCACAAGTCCCCACCCTTCCTTCACCTTGAATGACCTCAACAAGCCCATGGCCCCGGTGGTCACAAAGGGTTGACTTGACAAGAGCACACCTTGTGCTGTCTTAGCAACAAACTCGCAGGAAGTGATGTAGTGTAAGTCTGTCTCAAAATGGCGGATATGTAGTGAGTTTTTACGTTTGGTGCCATGTATTATATAATGTTTTGTATAAGTAATGTTTGAGTAATAATTTTTGATGTATCAAAGAAGGAAGCTACACACACACACACACACACACACACACACACACACACACACACTAACATATCAGCATTAAGCACATAGAGCTATGCTTGCAGGTACTTATGCATAATGCACGTCTTATTTTACACATGTAAGTCACACACAGGCAAACGGCATTAAATCAATCAAACAATTCTTGAACTCAAGCACACTTCTATACATGTTGTGAGGCTGCTAGCATGCTAGCATACTAGCAAGCCTCGTTCTTTATAAAAAAAAAAAAAGGCTCTTATTTGAGTTTAAATGTAACAAGCAATTGGAAGGAACTCTAAAGGAAAGGAGTTGAGAGTAAGAAAGAATATGAATGAACATTAAAGAATAGTGAGGAATGAAAGACAGAAGATAGATTTTAGAAGATGGCTTTTATAAATGGGGGGGGAAAAAAAAAAAAAGAAAAATAGAAAGAAAACTGATGAGAATAAGAAGTGATACAAGAGGGAAACCGGTCCAAACATCCTTCACATTGTAAATAGCGAGAACAACAAAAAAAAAAAAAAAAAAAAAAAAAAAAAAAAAAAAAAAAAAAAAAAAAAAAAAAAAAAAAAAAAAAAAAGGAGACACACTAATGTGTTATTAATTGTAATGTTTGTTACTGTTTTGCTTTTTTTGTTGTTGTTGTTGTTGTTTTATTGTTGCTTTTGAACCATGTCTTAAATTTTATTTAAAAAGCACTTTGTATTGTTGTATGTACATGATTGCTTCGGAAAGTGAATGTGAGTGTTTGTTTGTTTGTTTGTTTGTTTGTTTGTATTTGAAATAAATAAGCTTGGTACGAAATTGAATAAGAGATAGCTTCGAGAACATTACTCTGCATATTGTTTTGCTTGCTACACATTTAAACGTCGAGAGATTTATTTTCATTAAAAAAAAAAAAAAAAAAGTACTTTTATACCTAGCACTTTATTTCATACGCAAGGCCTCTCATGCTATGGCGTATTTAATAATTCATTTGTAACGTTGTAGTGTTTTTCACCCGTCTCTTTCTTTCCAAAACCATCCTCAAGTTCTTTTACATCAGGAAACCGATCTGCTTGGTGTTCTTGCTACGTTTTCTAGAACATACTAATATTTTACCCATAAATGTGTTGTTTACCATGGTGATGCTCAGGGACCCTTTAAACAACCCAAACCAGTATAATGCTCAGTTTTGTTTTTTTCCTCTTGATTTTTTTTTTTTTTTTTTTGTATGTCATGTTCTTGTTTGTTTCCTGTTGGACATGTGAAGATTTAATAAAGCATTTAGACTGAAATCCTAAAGCCATAACCATTTTTTTTTTTACAAGCAGAGCAGAACAGTTAGCAGAGTTTAGACTTAGACACCGCTGAGTTCATGCTTTTCACTTCCTTCCAGGCTTCAGATAGAGACAGTGTGTGTTTGAACATATCGACGTGCCCCGATGTAAATCCTGATTAAGAAACCTCCATTCCCAGCTTTTTTTTTTTCCCTTCTTCTACAAGATAACCTGCACTGATGCTTTATTTTTACCCAATGGATCATTTTTAATGCCCCTCCCACACACACACACACACACACACACACACACACTTTGGTTTCATGGTCCAAATCACTCTGATGAAATATACTGTATATATAATTTTTTTTTTTAAAACAGTTTGACACTAATGAAGTTTAGTAGCTTCAGAGTCATGTTTATGAAATCATCCGGTGCTTTATAGTTCGGAGCAGTAAATATTTAAGATTAAAATGATTTCCATTCACATGTTTGAAGTGCCAAAGTCAGTTTGCATGCTAAAATTTTTTTTTTTGTGTGTGTGTGTGTTCATGTTAAATGAATTTTGCTCATGGCAATACTTCTGGCTTTTTTTTTTTTTTTCCTATATTTTATCATGCCAATTGTATTCTGTCTGTAGCACTTCGGCTAAAATGCTTTTGCACTTGACAAAGTCAAATAAAGAGTTTGACAGCTTAACTTGGTCCTTTATTTTTGAGTTCTTGTAGCTGTTTGCTTATTTGACTGGTCACTTAAAGTTAGTGGGTTTAATCAATAACTCAAAAACCAAGTTTGTCTGTAAATAACGTGATCATGTCTGCAATAGTGCGATACCGTTACCACACACAGTGTTTTCTTGCTCTTATATGGCTGTGATTCATCAACAATTACAATTCTTAATGTATTAATGAATGTCATGCTTTTTATCCATTTATAGTTTACTTAATTAACG
The DNA here is from genome assembly GCA_022985145.1 of Pangasius djambal. NCBI lineage: Eukaryota > Metazoa > Chordata > Actinopteri > Siluriformes > Pangasiidae > Pangasius > Pangasius djambal. Next base: position 15,108,374 of record CM041000.1, on the reverse strand, counting down.
CCTGCTAAACAAGTTAGTTCCTGTTCTCACTTACGCTATAGCAGCTCTAAACAGTCGTTCCCTCACCAGCCTCTCCTTCTTCTCTCTTGACGTTAATAAGACTAGCAGATGTGTGGTTGAGCCTGTTACTCCTCTGTCCTGAAGACTTTCCTGTGGCAGAAAACTTACTCGCAGTTACAAGGCAATCACAAGGCTTGTGCGATCCTGAGTTATCCCTGATCATGATTTTTTCCCATTTTAAAATATCGTGATAAACTATTTAACCACTCAGAACTCTCATGATGATAAAAGTTATTTTACAGGTCACTTAGCAGTACCGTACTAGCGTTGTAGCATTGTGGCAAATGGCACACGGTCATATTTTGGTGTTACGGTGATTCTGCAGTAATTGCATCCTATTTCTGAGGATTTTGATGAAGGTAACAATTAGCTTGTGAGCTTCAAACCATTTAGGACGTGTAGCTCAACGTCATGCGATAACCACGGAGACATCCCGGTCCCTCAAGCTGGCAGACGGTCAAAACAGACCCTCTGTTCTGTTCAGGATCACTATAGTGTCCACTTCTGCGTTGTCTTCTCAAGTGATGGACGCTAATTTGGAATTTGTCTAGCACTGACAAAACACATAGCTAGATAGCTGTACTTTATAGATCGAAGGGGAAATCTGGGGTCCATGCAGTGACCCAAGCTCAGGATCGAACCCAGGACCTTGGAGCCATAAGGCAGCAACTCTACCACTATGGCAGCTCTTTTCTTGTGCACTAGTCCCTGATTAAAGTAAAAAAAAAAAATGCGGATGCGGTCATCCATGATGTAGAGCACATATACCCTAATCATGCATTTTGACATGAGGAAAAATAAGTTGCTTATCTCGAGAAAACAACTTTTGCCCTCTCTAGATCAGAAGAAAAATAATATCAAGATAATGAAACAGAAAAACTAACGACTCATGGCCTTTCTGGCCTTCAGTAAAGGAGAGTAGAGGAGTGCGTAATAATAGGACAAGCTGTGCAGTCAGGAGCCGTGGCAATCACAAAAACTCAGCAGGGTGGATTTTTAAGTGATTCTGCTGCAGTGTGGAGTAAACAGTTTAAAAAATAAAATACATAGCAGCCTCAGTGATGATTGTGATATATAATGCCCCACATTTTCTCTGTGGATATCGTTCACAACAGAGAGCTGGTCAGAAAGTCATCGCTTTCTAATCATCATAACCATTCACACTATTTGTAAAGTGTTAGATTTAACACTTTGATGCAGGTCTATTAAATCATTTTAACCAGGATCCTCGTCGTTTTTTCCTCTTTTGACGCATTTCAGCTGAAAAGTTTCTTTATTAAATATAATTAACTGATGCTAAATATATACGTCTAATGCTAGCTAAGAGGAACATATACTGATAGATTTTATTTCACATTAATGAACTCACACCATTCCCCATTTGCCTCGAAAAACAAAGTGAGCCGAGAGCGGCGTGAGGTGGAGGAAGGGGGCGGGGCTTACAGGAAGTTGTCTGCGCAGGTGATTACAGATTCACGTGTCGATTGGCTCAGACGTCATTTTATTGGTGACTAAAACTCCGCTCTTCTGCAGATTTTCGAGTGATGATGCGTACGAGCGTGTTGACAAGCAAGTTGCATCAAACTTTTGTTTAATAAAATTATTAACCAAAAAGTCCTTGTGGCGCAGTATATCTTTATTCAACACGTAAGCCCATACACGTGCACGCGCGCGCGCGCACACACACACACACACACACACACACACACACACACACACACACACACACACGCGCACCTTCATTAAGTGGACAAATAAATAGAATAAATAATTCTATCATGGATTTTAATATCAACTCTACTGACTGGTGTTGAGTGTCCTGGGTAAAGTTCAGCACTAATATCATGCGTTATTATGAGTGTTTTTGTTTTTTTTGGAGTTGTTTTAATTAAGTCCTGAAACAGGCTCTCATTGCACCTGAAATCACAATATTGTTTTTCACATTAACTGAGGTTCATGTAGTAGAGGCTGAGATCTTCAGGTCATGAACTTTAGCTTGCACGCTGTTTGCATTTAATGCTAAGCATGTGCAGGGGGGTTAGCTGAGCTGTTTCTCACACTCACACTCACACTCACACTCACACTCACACACACACTCACACACACACTCACACACACACACACTCACACACACACTCACACACCTGTGCACCCACATATACAAGGCATCCATTATTACAGTGGTGCACAAATCACTTCAAGCTGAGGCCCTGATCTTCAAACCTCTGCCACGTGGGTTTGTAGGTTTGTAAGAACAGGAAAAAGACTAAAACATGCAGAAACAGAGCTGGAAATCATAACGTAACACATCTAATAATAAAGTACGAGTGTGTTCTGAAAAAGAAAAAAAAAAAAAAAAAGGGGAAATACTGCGACAGAAATATGGCGAATGTGCGTCAAGGTAAGTTAGAAAAACCTTTCGTCAAGCAGCAAGAAAGCAGAACGATGTGAAAACGTGAATTTGTGGATGTGCTCATTTTTTTGTTCTGAATGTTAAAATGAAGTGTTTTTTTTGTTTGTTTGTTTGTTTTAATTTATCCAACAAGTTAAGTAAATCAAACCATCATCCATACAGGGGAGTGCACGGTGGCTGTCTGAACTGAATTACTCCCTGTAGGTGAAATGTACAATTTCATGACAATTAGAAATGATAAATAATACTAATTTGGGTTTGGGCGTAAGGGAAAAGGTCAAAAGGTTAAAAAGCCTAAACAAAATCGGTGAAGTCGTCGACCGTGGAAACCAGCCGCTTCCTCTGGCCGGAGTCTGTGTTGGGGGCGGAGCCTGAAGGCTGGTGGGCGGGTTTGTTCTGCATGGGGGCGTGGCTCTGAGTGAGCGAGATTCCAGGTGTGGGCCGAGACTGGATCTCCTCTTGAGCCTGAAATCAGTTTGCGCAAATTTTCCCATAAAGGTGCATTAAAGAAATCAGAAATGGAAAAAGTCGGAATGGTCCGAGTCATACCCGAATTCTGATCCTCTTGATGTGTCTGAGTCGAGCGAGCCATTTTGAAGCGTAGGCATCAGACGGATTCGCTCTGTACTGGTGCACTAGAGACGCCATCTTCAGGCCAGAAAGAAACTAAAATTATTTATCAGCTCATGTCCTTAACAGTTTTGTCTTGTTTTCACCAAGACTGCAATTTTACACTTTACAGCGACACACTAGCTAGCTAACTTGTTTCTTTAAGTCATTAGCTAGCTTATGCTTGGCAGCTACACTTCCCAGTTGCCTAGCAACAGTGTTCTCAGCAAACAGTGAACAATTAGATTGGATTAGCCAGGCTAGCATGTAAACATTAGATAACTAGCTGGAGATATTCTGGTAAATAGACAACACACTAATAACAAATATAGTCTAATATGTGTGTATTGTAGCTTGGTGGCCATTTTGTGAGGCACTTGAGGGGGAAAAAAAAAAGTTTTAAGTCAGCTAAAGAGTCTGACGTCAGCCATCTTTATGAGGACCAGCCACAAATTAGCGGAAAGTGCGATTATTAGGGTGTGCAATCTGCCATTTTATACCCTATGAAGTGCAATTAGAAGGCAGGAAGCCATTCTGGACACATCCTAGAGCTGAATCCCTGCCAAAGATCTGGCCATCGGATTTCTTCTTTTGGCTGAATTACAATCCAGTTTATAAGGTGTCTTTGTTAGACTCTTGTCTTGTCAGTTATTAGAATTATATAGACAGGGATTATGAAAGAAAAATCATTATTATTGTTATCATTATTATTATTATTAACATATTTAAATGTTAAGATTGTGCATTTTAGTGCAGGAGTGAAGGAAGAACTCACATTAGCGTGCAGAGCCATCTGTCGCACCAGCAGAGGAAGGTTCCGGTCCGATACGATCTTCGCTACCGTGGTGTCGACCAAACCCTCGAGGTCTGATGGATAAGGAGGAAGGAGGTGAAGCGGAAATGTTATTTAAAGTGACACTGACACACACACACACACACACCATGTAGCATGTACCAGAACTAAAAACTGGACCTGTGGTGCTTTTTACAGCGGTCATAACGACGTTATCTTCCTTTGTCGTTATGTTACGTTTGATACACAACCAGTTTAAATAAAAACAATAATAATAATTTCCTCATGGTGCAGATTTTTATAATTACTGTGTTTTTTTTGTTGTTTTTCTTCACTGATTTTATTAGCCAGTTTTATTGTTAACTCTTCTCCGGTAAACGGAAAGACCTTGCTGCATCTCTCAACCTGGTGGAACATTATTTAAAAGCTTAAGTTCAGTAGGTTCCTGCTTGCGCCAGTGCTCCGGTCTTTTTTTTTTTTTTTTAAACTGCAAATTCAAAACCAAATTAATCACCGCTAAAAGCTAATCACACGCCCATGAATAGCCGACAGCTCCGGAATAAATGTGTTTAAACGTGTTTGTACTTTCCTTTCACAGAATAAAATCCAGGTTCTTTTGAAAAAGCGGGCTCGTAATTGACCGCCTGCAAATCGTCCTCACTCGCTGTAATTTGCGTCATTTTGCTCTTCAGAAGAACAGAAGGTCAGCTACAGCCTCTTTCATTCTCCCTAAAAGCTTCTGCGCGGCGTTTCGGATGGACGTGTGCGCTGAAATGCACTCACCTCGCCGACACTGCAGCGTGACCAGGTTACTCTCGTAGTCCAGCGGCTTTATGACCACCTCGACGAAGTTAAACTGGCCCTGGAAACACACACACACACACACACACACACACACACACATCATCAAATAGCCACCTGAATGATTCCGCACAGTCACGATTCTTGTAACGACAATCGAATGACGTCTCCGGTTTCTACTCTTTGGCTGAAAGATCTCACTTTATCAGCATTTATACCTTAGAAGAGGCATCAGAAGTGAGAGCACTTGTGCACTTGTGCTAAAAAAGGAAGCTTTTCTCCAATTGCTAGAATTGCAATTGCAATGTTAGATGTTCAAAATTAAATATCCGCGCAATGAAATCAGTTTACACCATGGCGTTGCTGAGTTCTGGATTCTGATTGGTCCGAAGGTGTTGATTAATTTTCCATAACAGCAGCGCTGACAATAGTGCAGCAGCCTAATAATATTGTCGACATGGTCAATATACTTTTATTGAACATTTTTAGGAAGGAGTCTCCAGTGCCAGCGCTTTGTAACAGTAAGTTCTCCGAGGTGGAAAAGTCTTCAGGAAATTCAAAGTCTTCGTGCTTTCTGGTTTCAGGCTGCATTTTTTTTTAAAAATCTTATTAACTTCGAGAAAGAGAGAGAATAAAGAGAGGCTGGTGAGTGAACGACTGTTTATAGCTGCTGTAACGTAAGTGAGAACAGGAACGAACTTGTTTCGCGGACGTTAAACAATATTAAATGTAACTATAAATGGATAAAAAGAATGAGGTGTTGTTCTTTAATAAATAAACACACGCTGCTGTTGGAAAATAATCAAGTCAGCGACGTTTCCCTCCCTAATGTGAACACAGGCCCAGTGTAAATACTGTGTGCGTATCAATAGAAAACCCGTGCGAGTGTGTGAGAATCAGGAAGTGTGCATGACGTCGCTCACCTTAATAGTACCGAGCTTGTATTCCTCGCCCGAGTCGTTATAAACCACCACCACAAAGTCGTTGCCGATGTGGCGTTTCTTGTTGCAGCAGCTCTTATCGCTCTCTCTGTTGGGCATCAGCGTGGCGATGTGGAAAATAGCTGAAGGAGAAGAAAACCCACAAAACACACAGCCTTATGGGTACTCAGGTACTCACGGACCCTCTTATCCAAGTACACACTCTCACACACAACTTCCACCTCCCCTCGTCCAAACCTTGCATGATGTCATCGTGCCAGCAGTAGGTGAACTCGCCGTCGTCGGCGTAGCGCCCGTGATCCAGTCCTCCCAGGAAGATCTGGTCCGGATCGCAGTCCTTTAGGTGGATGAGCTTCCCGAGACCAGTCAGGAAACGAGCGTAGCGGTTCGAACCGTACTCGTTCGACAGGATCGCCACCTCGTTATTCGCCTGCAATGAAAAGAAGAATTCCCGTGACCATTCGTTGGCTTGCCGTATTTACGGCATCCTACAGACGGTTAAAATCGGTTTATTTCTGTCGTGCTTGTAAATGTAAAAGACATTTCGCCCGCTAAGGAGGTGCTACAAGATACATGGTACAGCTTTTGGATTTAGTAGGAGTTTTACGGTAGCCGTGCTACTCCAGAAATTACGTTCGGCTCATCGCAAACAATATTCCATAGCTGTGTTAGCATGAATTAACACCATCATCATCATCATCATCATCATCATCATCATCCTGAGGTTTGTGATCTTACCTGTCCAGGCCCCACAAACACCACTCCGATCTTATGAGTGTCGTACGGCGGCATCTGATCCAGCACTTTAAGCGCGCGCTCGATCAGCTGTCGGTGGAGAAGCTTTCGTTAACCTCTCACACACATACAGCTGAATCGAAGAGAGATCTCGGCATTGTATATTTATATAATTACAGTATGACCGATACAGCAGACAGGTAGAGTGCGATGCTGAGCTCACCTCCGATTTGGGCAGGAGGAGGGGTTTGTTGGCTTCGTTGCCAAAAAAGGGCGAATGGTAGAGCTGGAGGAACACAAAACTGGAGAGACAGACAGGAAATAGAAGGAGCTTAGAGGCGATTCACATCAACACCAGGACTACGGAGTCAATTAAACACTGCACGACGTGCACTCATCCACTTCCTCTCGCTTGGTCCAATTTGAATGTTGGACGTGACAAGAAAAATACCGGCTTCCATTCCCCCATTCCCAAGAGAACTGGCTGCCGTAGTTATTCGTATTTGCACCTGCCCGCAATATTTCGGTAGTCGGTTTTGTTTCCCGTAATATAAATAAAATTCAAAGCACAAGATTCAAACTGAAGATGTATGAACGCGTAAAACTCATTTCACACCTGACGTTGCCTCGTTAATAATAATAATTTCCTTTCTTTCTTTTAATATTTGACCGCCTGCTTTCCTCAATATGTCAACTAACTCAATATGTTCCAGGATACAATGCTGAACACGGGAAACATTTTTTTTACTAAACCGTATTTTTGTACATTATGATGAGTCACAAAGGGAAAAAAAACAACAACCATGTTACTAAATCGAACCATGCTGCATCTCGGAGGAAGAAAAACCATTTAACCATTTGTCACTTTTATAAATGGCAGGTAAACAATTTCCACTGGAATCAGAAGGAACTTTGTAGCACACACAGCTTCTTAAACGTGTAAACGAGCAGTGAAAGGTTCAGAATTTCAGAAATCTAACCGTCAAACTGGGTTGATTTACACAAACACAGGACATGGCTGCTCATCTAACGTCATTACTGTGCTAGCTATTAATTCCAGTCCATGAAGAAAAAAAAAAAAA
>CM041000.1:15077707-15088593 GCA_022985145.1 Pangasius djambal | reverse complement strand
GACTTGTCTGGCTGTAATTGGGGTATGTTCTGAGACTTGTCTGGCTGTAATTGGGGTATGTTCTGGGACTTGTCTAACTGTACTTGGGGTATGATCCAGGACTTTGCACTTGGGACTTGGCCTGAGACTTATTTCTCTGTACTTGGGGCTTGATCTGGGATTTTTTTATTACTCTGGGCTTGATCTGGGATTTTGTATATCTGTATTTGGGGCTTGATCTAGTTCTTACTTGTCTGTACTGGGAGCTTGATCTGGGACTGGTCCAGCTGTACTTGGGCTTTATTCTGGGACTTGTCTGGCTGTATTTATGGCTTGATTCAAGACTTCTCTGTACCTAGAACTTAACTTTAGATTTCTGTATTTAACTTTTTAGATTTCTTTACTTTGATTTTGACTTGTTACTATAATAATAATAATAATAATAATAAAACAAGTTTAACAGAGACAGGACTGTGGAGGCATTCTAAATTTACTGCACATGTGCATTTGTGCACACACACACACATACACTTCTATCTTTCATGAGTCATGGTCTAGTGCTGTTTTTCACTGACTTCACTAAGTCAGGAGAAACCAGATGCTGTGAACTTGAATCTGCACACACTGCTACTGGTCACATGATAACATATTCATACCGAGAGAGACAATACCACAGAGATGCTCAGTCACACGGTCACACAGAAAGAGAAACACACACACCCACCCACACACACACACACACACACACTCTCACACACACATACACACATCCGAAGGAATATAAAGAAAAGTCATGAAGGGAGAGTGAACAGGAATAAAAACAAAAGAAGAAAATGGAAAGAGCAAGGGGACAGACGGATGGGTGTAATGGGCCAAAAAAGAGGAAACGTCAATCCATGTTTATTTTGTGTGCAACTTTAAAGAAGCAAGAGCAAGAGAGAGAGAGAGAGAGAGAGAGAGAGAGAGAGAGAGAGACTGGGGTGGAGAAAGTGTGTGAAAGAAGTCAGAAATGAAAGAGATAAAAGATAAAAGAGGGAGGGGGGTAAAAGTGAGGAAAGTGTGTATTTGCTGAAAAGATGAGCAGATAATACTCTGATGTGTCTGCATAAAGTTTCATTTGATCAGTCAAAAAAGGTTTTACGTTCGCAGTATAACAGTTTAGCAAAAATTGGTAAGTTAGCCAGCTTTTGCTAAACTTTAGATTAACTCTTAGTCAGTAGTATGAGACACTATGAAGATATTCATTTTTCTGCAAGTTAAATGTTACATAAGTAAGAGACAAAACACTCGGTATGACGCGTTTTCGCCCTGGAATTAATCTTCCTACAACAGAAAGTCATAGTTTTACCTCTAACTGTTAAAGTGCTGACAATGGAGACTCCTTCCATAAATCAGCAAGCAATCCCCTAACAAGGACATTTGCTCCAACACACACACACACACACGCAGTTTCTGACCTGATGGTCTGCGTATAAAGATCTGTGCCCAGCCCTGCGTGAGCACGGGCACGAACTCGGCCAGGCCGCTCTTGTCTCGGAGGGGCGGAGCTGCATGTGAGGAGGAAGAGGAGGAGCACTGTGGGAGCTCGTCATCCCCCCGAGGACAGTTCAGACCCTCCAAGGGAGAGCCGAATTCACCCTCAGAGGGAGAAACCAGGGGACTGAGACTCTGCACCGCTCCCGCACGCAGTGCATGACCGCCTGAGAGCACGCACACACACACACACACACACACACACACACACACACACACACACAAAGAGAGAGAGAAAAAGAGAAAGATAAAGAGGAAGTATTACTTCACAACCCAACACAAACACCACATGGCTTGTTAAAAAAAAAAAAAAAAAAAATTAGCTATCTGGAACATCAGCGCCGCGTTTACCTTCACAATAAGAACACGATAATTATCACATTTCGGCAGTAAGATTGTTGAGGCGGTCGTATAAACTACGATGTTTCATATCTGATTTCACGAAAACTGACTGTAGCCCAATAATCAGGTTATTTACTGCATGTACACTGGCTGCTTGCTCTAAAAAAAATAAATAAATAAATAAAAAAAACCTAGTCAGTCCTGAATAACAATCATAATAAACATAGCCACAAGAGGCAATCCGAAGGGTCCAAGCACCACTGCAAATTTATTTACACATAACATAAAAAGACCACAGATGTAAATACTGTTCGAATTTCGTGATGGTAGTTAAACGCTAACCCTGTCAATCGCCTGCTGAAACGTGATTAGCTGAATGCCGCCATCTTATTTAGGTAACGCAGTCATTATTAGAAAGCCACTTACACATTGGCACAGCAGTACGGCGCACTAAAAATTCAGCTCGATCGGACTTACAGTGCTTGGACCCCGCAGATCGCTTTTCACGTTAAAACCCTAGTGTCTACCAGATTCCTCAAACGTCTCTAATCCACTTTAAGATCTCACATGCATTTTAAATGAGAAGCTGCAAAAAATAGTCAGCATTTAAACAGACTCACTGAGAGAAAGAAATGTAAAGCCATTGTGTGTCTGTGTGTGTGTGTGTGTGTGTGTGTGTGTGTGTGTGTGTGTGTGTGTGTTACCAGACATAGAGCGGACTCGGATGCGTGTAGCTCGGCTCAGCTGTTGGCTGGACTGAGACTCCAGTTTGGCCGGAGCTTCCTTTGTTTGTCTAGTGTGTAGAGTCGGGTCTGACCTGCAGGGTACATCACACACACACACACACACACACACAAACCCCACAGTGTGTAAACTCTCTCTCTGTCACAGTTTGCATGTCTCTCTGTATCTGAGCGCACAAGCGTGTGTGTGTGTGTGTGTGTGTGTGTGTGTGTGTGTGTGTGTGTGTGGTGTTACCGGGTCATCTCTCCTCCTCCTGGTCTCTCTGCCGGGTCGAGGCCCAGTAAGGTCTGGGTGCGTGAGCCGCCGCTGGTTGTTATGGTGACCAGCTTGTTACCCACCAGCCAGGTCATGCTGGGGCCACCAGCCAATAGGAACTCGGCAATGGGAGACCTGCAGACACATCACGAGACAATAAGAGACACTGCAGCCATTGCCCCACACACACACCCACCCACACACACACCTCTTGGGCAGGGCGGAGAAGTTAGAGAAGACATAACGGGCCATCATGTCCAGGCAGGTTTCGGTGAGCTCCAGGTGAACTGTCTTCAGCGTGTCGTCCGCCTGCATCACGGCGTTCTCGTCTGCGGAGCCCAGACTGCACGTCGTAGTGGACGTTTGCATCCTACACACACACACACACACACACACACACACACACACACACACACACACACACACACCCCCCCAAACTGGTCAAAGGTGAAACGTTAATTCACTCCAAAGCTCTGATTCAACACAAGCTGAAATCTGATTTATATTTTAATTACAATTTATATATTTAAATCTCTTGTTGATTTCAGCCAGCAATGAATCGGACTTTTAATCAGCGAATGAAGACACACTGACCGCATGCATGCACGCACGCACACACACACACACACACACACACACACACAGTGAGTAAAACCACACACTCGTGATGGGCGATACATCATGATACACAACTTTGGATAATAATTTTATAAAACATGTTTATATAAGAAATTTTTATTAAAAATACATCTGTAGAACAAATGTGGCCACGTCCTCAACGATAACAGCGATCAGCTTTAAACACGGTAACTCAGCAGTAATTTGGTAAATATTACACTAAATAATAAAGTAATTTGGGCCGAAATTGTGTTAGATGGGATCTATAATTTGATTTTGAAGCATGATCGATGACAGATATTTGTCGTTTTCCCAAACAACGCATGTAAAATAGCTAGCTCGACACTTGGGTAATTTAAAACATTTTCCAAAAATATAACAATAAGGAACTTTGCTATTGTTACAACCACATCTTTAATAATATTTATGTAATTTGAGTAATTTAGCTAGCTAATGTACACATCGTAGTAACAGCTAGCTTGAAAAAAATAAACAAATGCCTGGTAAAGATTCTAGCCAATCGCATCGAACAACTGGGAAAACGCCAACGTTTGTTCTGCAGAGACACGTTACATTGCTTCAGAGTTTTGTAAAGAAAATCACTTACGTTAAATTAATTACGTTTGCATTTTCAAATTTCCATCTCTATATCACCCATCACTACAGCACACACATCCTCCATGCGCTCTACAACCACGTACAGGTTTAGCAAACATTACAATACTTCGTACACTCGTACGAAAGCCGGGACTTGGTCTATGAGGAAGTGAAGGAGCTCGGTTTTTCAATTTTCTGAAAATCGAAGCCTTTTGCTAAAGAAAAAAAAAAAAAAATCACACACTTTAGAGCACATTTTAAAGTGTGTTGACGTTCGTCACGTATCAGTATCGAATTTCCGCACAGTGATAACTGACTAGCCTCATCAGCTTTATTTTGTTTTATTTCACAAATGCACGTGTTTCATCGTGCACATGACATCTGTTTACGAAGCTCTCCAGCTTAAACAAAACTGGAATAAAACACTGTGTGTGACGTTATAGGAAACGAACCAATGACGTAGCGGTGCAATGGAGTGAAGTTACTGTGACCACCCCGCACAACACATCCTGAAGTGTTTTATTCCTCTTACACCGTGGCAATTTTGCCAACGATTATAGGCTTGAAAAGAACATGTCGCAATTTTTATCCATTTACTGTTACATTTAATGTTGTAGATATACCATAATAAGTACGTATCAATTGCATGTATCTTACAGAAAATTTATTACCTGAATCATTTCTAATGTATAATCACAAAGCTCCGCCTTCAGATTTTAGGCCACGCCTCATCCCTGTATCTGATGGTGTGGAGTGACACCAAACTCTGCAAAGAGGATGATCAAGATGGAGCTGTGACGGAGCTCCAAAATTATTGGCACCCTTAGTAAAGTTGGGTAAAAATCTGGGAAAATGTCTTAATTAACGTAATCGCACAGATAAATTAAGTAACTCATAATTATAGGCACCCTTGTATGTAGTACTTTGCCAATGCAACCTTCCGTTGCTGATAATTCTGGAGTACTGTACAGTTACACCTAAGGGTGCGCGACATGACAAAAATATCATATATTTTCCACGATACACGATAGGTATCATGACATAGGTTTCCTAACAAACTGCCAGCAAACCGGTGGAGTTGCATTTAGAAATAAACCTTTAAAAAAATTACTCTGGTGATACTTTTATTTAATGTCTGCAGAATACGTTTTTAAAAATCTGTAAACACCAACCTTTTACAAATATTAAATCAAATTTGCTTCCAGAGTTTGTAATTGCTATTTTTAAAAAAATAAAACACTCAAAAACATTTCTAAAGATACCACAATATCAGTATCAAATCAACGAGCCCTAGTTACATCCAGAGGAAATTTCTGACTAAACCGGCAAGCCGTAATGAAATTAAGACTCCATGAATGACACTCCAGCTAAACACATACCAAGTCCCAGCTTTCGTTTATTCATTTAAAATCATACACACCACAGTGTGTGAACCGAGCAGCTATCAATTTTTTTTTTTTTTTTTTTTTTTTTTTTTTTATACCCCACTGAGCAAACTTCAAAATGCAGAAAGTTTCTCCAGGAGTTTTATGTTAGAAAGAAATGTTTTCCAATTACAATCTCATCTCCTCATCCTGCCCAAGACCTCCAGCTGGCACTCGCGCTTTTCCGACAGAGAAGAGTTTGCTCGAGGGAGTTCATGATAGCTGCTCGGCCTCTGCGATCCTCCCCTAATGGATCTCAACAATCTAGCGAGCGCTCGTCCTCTCTCCCTCTCTCCGAATTGCCCAAGTGCCATCATTCGCTCGTCACAATAACAAACAGATAATGTTTCACCACTCGCCCGCTCTGTGAATAAAGTGTAAACAATTTGTGCTGAGAGTTCGCTTCGGAGAGACACACAGGAAGCGTAATATCTCTCCCGTCACAGGCGTAGATTGTGAATTCAATTATTTTTTATCTTTTGGCAGGAAGAAGAGGCAGCCGTATCGACATATATGGCTGGGGTATGATTATGACTTTTTGTTGCTGCATAAAACACCATTCGTTTAATGCAGAGACAAACACACACACACACACACACACACACACACACACACACACACACACAAAGACCAGCCTCTGAATATAGATTCAGAGACAGAAAAAATACAGACAATGCCTGGTTTGAGCAGTAATCCCAGTCCCTTTTTTGGCTGGGCAGTGTGTATAGGTACTTTTACTATTACTAGGTTATTTATTTGAGTTTTTTTTTTTTTTTTTTTTTAATGTAATAAGATTCCAGTTAACATATGATTATGGCGAGGTGTGATTTCTACCCCCTGGCTATGATTCAGGGGCAGATGCAGGCTGCCACTTCATCTCATTTTCCCGCATGTAGAGGATCTTATCGCGTTTTCTTCACTGGAAGGGCACCCGTTAGGGCACTTTCACACTGGTTTTTTTGACAATGAGGACAGCAGGAGGGGCGACTGCCCCCCAGTTTGAGCCGCACTGGTCAGAATTGGGAATTTTCCTGCTAACTGAACTCTGGATATGATAAATACTCAGGCATGTGTCCTTTTTAAGTGCCCTTGCAATGAGGTAAACAGATATTTCATATATTGGTTTTAAACTGACAAATGGAACAAATGGAAAATGTGGTTAAACTGAAGGTCTCCAGGAAAAAAAAAGAAAAAAAAAAAAAAAAGAGGGTTGAATTAGCGTTTTTATTTCCCCTCTCGGTATGTGTTAATGCTCTGACTTTGGCCTGATGCCACACTGCCCCCTGTAGTTTACAAGTCATACTGACATGCTGATCTCACTCTGGTCATTTTAAACAAAATGCAGCTTCGTCTCAAACGTAGTCCACCAGCCACGCCGTGTTTGGCGTCCGAAGCCTGATTATGGATCTAAACGCATATTTATCTATTTATTTGATGGAAAACTAAGCGGCTGTGACGAGAGAATGAAATTTTAAAGCGGAGCGGGTGGTGAAACATTTTCTGCAAAGTCTGCCCTGAACTCAGAGATCACCCCTTAATCAAACACCCGTATGATGGTCATGATGTTCAGTCTGCTTGGATTATAAAAGTAAACAACAACAACATCAACAACAACAACAACAAAAAAAAACCCTAAATGGTAAAATGAACACCAGGTACTTTACCTTGCTCAGAGAACAGAACATGTGACTGATGTGTTTTATGGAAGTGGAAAGGTTTCATATGGAATCAGTGAGGGAGGAAAAATAAAAATAAAAAAAAGCCAGAGACAGGCAGCAGGCATAGCGGGGTGGATTATTATACGAGCTTCCCCTCGCATGTCAGGCAGGAAGTGCACGGCTTTTCAACCCTGTAATCATCACTCAGAGTGTGAAGCCTGTCATTGCTTTTGGTTTTTTTTTTTTGCGTGGCTGTCAGTCAGTGAAATACCCCGCCCACTGTTCGCTGTGCATGCCTCCTGTGCGCGGCTGGCCTGGTTCGTACGTTCGTCAGTTAGCCAGAACGAAATCATTGCAAAAACACATACGCAACTAATACAGACACACAAAACAAGCAAAGATCAAAGAGGGGAAAAAAAAAAAAAAACATTACAAATTTTAAAAAAAACAGTGTTAGAGCCAACAGGAAGCCACGTCAGTGTAAATCAGTATTTAGCGCATGCAGTAAATAAAAAAAAAAAAATGACAAGGAAATGAGAAACAAAGCCTCCTCCAACATGCATCTATCCCACCCCATGATATTCAACCATAGTAACCGCATCCCATGGCAACGACCCCTGAACTCCATTCCATTTCATTCCATACCATTCCAAGCCCCTCCCACAACCCATAAAGAACTCATTCACAAAGAATGTAAGGCAGCAAAGAACTGATTTTCTGTGGAAAGGAAGTGATTTTAGTCTTTTTGTTTGTTTGTTTGTTTGTTTTACGATGATTACCCAGAATGCTCTACCTGCGCACCGCATGCTCGGAAACGCTGATGCTTCGGGAACGGAAGGCGTCCATGGCTGACAGATCTTTCAGCTCTTTAACAGGGGAGTTAGCGCTCTGGCTCTGCTTCGCCACTTTGGCAGTTCTGAGACTGCCAGAAGGGGCGTGGCCACAGTTTTCAGGAGGGGGCGGGGCAGGCGAGGGACAGGTTGAATCGGATTGGCCGATTTTTTGGGGCACGTCAGAACGGTCCACAACGAGGTCAAGGTCAAAGGTGGAGAAGGTGGTGGCAGCCAATCAAAGGACAGGGACCAGTGGCGTCGGTGACCCCCGAAACCACACCCACCACACGGCCCAATCAGAGGAGGGGGAGGAGCCAAACAAGGAAGTAAAAGGGAAACAATAAAAAAAAAAAAAAGTAACTTGGTCAGCAGAGCAGACTAAACAAAGGAGACAGGAACATGTATAGGAAAGGAAGGGGAAAGAAAACTAGAAAGAGAGAGAACACAAAGATAAACACACACAACAGAGCATAAAAGTAGGCAACTTTCTTAAAAAAAAAGAAAAAAGAAAAATTTAGGAATTAAAAAAGGAAATGCAGAAATCTAAAAGGGAAGAGAAGGTAGATTCAGCAATGATCATTATTTTGAAAATCAACAGTACAGCACAACAGAAAGTCACAGTGAGAGCCAAGGGGTGTGTGTGTGTGTGTGTGTGTGTGTGTGTGTGTGTGTGTTTTTGAAGAAGAAACAGAGATGCAGCAAATAAAAACACAACACATGAATCATCAGGAAGTGCGATAGTAAGCTGTGGAGTTGGAACAAAGTAAATCTCTGCAGCCCTGAGACCCAACACTGCGCTGATTGTGCCTGTCGCTGCAGACGCTTTCATCACCACATCGGAGAGCAGAGGCAGAGCACGGCTTCCAAAGAGCAGCCGATGGAGGAGAGTCCTGCTCACGGCCCCGCAGACTCACGTGCTTCCAGACAGAGCTGCAGATTCACTCACACGTTTCGTTTCTTTTCTTACAACTTCTTTTGTTTTTCCAGAATTTTTTTTTTCCTTTTAAAACTGATGATAGTTTTATTACAACTGCAATTTATTTAAAAAAAAACAAAAAAAAAACAAACAAACAAAAAAAAAACAGGTTATCTACTACCCATCTATCTGTCCGTGATTCTGTGTCGTCTGTCCATCTGTCCATCCAACACTCAGTCCAGAATTTCATTCATCCCTCCATCTAACATCCAGCCCACAATTTCATTCGTCCCTCCATCTAACATCCAGCCCATAATTTCATTAGTCTCTCCATCTAACATTCAGTCCAGAATTTCATTCGTCCCTCCATCCAACATCCAGCCCATAATTTCATTCGTCCCTCCATCCAACATCCAGCCCATAATTTCATTCGTCCCTCCATCCAACATCCAGCCCATAATTTCATTCGTCCCTCCATCCAACATTCAGTCCATAATTTCATTCGTCCCTCCATCCAACATCCAGCCCATAATTTCATTCGTCCCTCCATCCAACATCCAGTCCAGAATTTCATTCGTCCCTCCATCCAACATCCAGCCCATAATTTCATTCGTCCCTCCATCCAACATTCAGTCCAAAATTCAGTTCATCCATCTGTCTGTCCAACAATCAAATCCAAAAATCTGTCTGTCCATCCGCCCAACTTTCAAACCAAAAATTCTATTTTCCGTCAGTCTTCCCAACATTCAGTTCAAAATGCTGTCCGTGAGTTCATCTATCTGTCCAAATTAAAGACAAATAATAAATGATATAAAATAATCTGACCAAATATTTTCTATATTTGGTCATTTATAACTTTTATTTATTTATTTATTTATTTTTACATCACCCAGCTCTACATTAGACCGCTAGCTGCGGAGCAATGAGCTACCGCTCAAGCACAGTGTTGGAAAGGTCTTTCATTCCTCTTGATCCAACTCCACCAGCAACAGACAAATGGGCCAACGGAAAATAAACCACAGTGATGGAGAGGAAAACCTGGGTGATGTCAGGATGACAGGATCTGTGAGGGTTACTGTTACCAGTGACTGGATTAGTACGGGTTGCTATGGTTACTGCGAAATTGAGATGATGCTTATGTAAGATGAGACACCATGATGGAGACGGTTCATGTTAAAATTATTATCCGGAACATTTTATAGCTACATGGCTGGGATGGGGGAAGCGGCTGTTTCACTGGCTATGGCAGGAAAGGAGAAAGAGTAAGGAACGAGGGAAGAAAGAGACGACTCACAAAGGAAAAACGCTAAGAGGGAGAAGGGGAGAGTTCTTATTAAAACGGTATGTCCCCATTTAATGCCTCGTAACCGGCCTTTCATCATAACATAGGAACACAGTCTGGACTGTAGCATGGAGTGGACGTTAGGCTTCACCTCACTGGTCAGGGTTTGATAAAAGCATTTGACTGACAGCCATCAGGACCAATCGTATCACGGGTACGAGGACCAGGTGGGCGGGTTTACAAACGCTACGATCACTCACATGTCTGTAAAAACCACGACTAAGATCAGTGTGATCAGGGATGAGACTTACAGTATATACACACACTGTATATTCCGAACTTTACATCACACCAGAGAGCGAGAACGCGAGAGCAAGCGAGAGAGAGAGAGAGAGAGAGAGAGAGAGAGAGAGAGAGAGAGAGAGAGAGAGAGAGAGAGAGAGAATAAAATACTAAATTGAGGGGAAAAACTCTTAAATACGCTGCTTCACTGCATTCGCATTAAAGTGCGAGGAATTTTTAAATTATGAAAAAATGTGATTTTCTGCTAGTGTGTGGCAACTGCATTTTTTCTTTCTTTCTTTTTTTTTTTTTTTTTTTAGATGCATTACTTATTAAAGCACTTCGTTTGTAACGTGGCCATGGAAAATGCTCATTTCTGATTGGCTGGTGGGTGTCCTTGTGCCGTTCTAGAGAAATAAATCA
>CM041000.1:15034818-15064265 GCA_022985145.1 Pangasius djambal | reverse complement strand
TTCACTGCTAACACTAGCTAACATGCTAACATTAGCTAACCTGACAGGATTTTTAAGTCATATCCATAAACTCATAAACCAGGCTTTCTGACAGGATTTTCTAGCTAGGCCTACAAGCTAGCATGAGCCAACCTGACAGGATTTTAATTCATATTTATGCTAATCCTAACCAACTAGCTAACATGAGCCAACGTGACAGGATTTTTAAACCAGATTCATAAACGTTTCTACTTTTCACAGCTAAAAGTAGCCACTTAGCTAACGTGAGCTATCCTGACAGGATATTTAAGCTATTTTTGAGTGCCAGGTAGCTAGTCGTTTAAAGGGTGTGTCTTTGAAGACATATATGGGCACAAAGACACGCCCACTGGACTGAGGACCAGCAGACACGCCCCCTCTTGGCAACATGGCCGTCCATAATGTAACGAAATCTCACCTCTTCGAACTTTTTGGACTTGGCGAGGTCACACACATGGTTGATGGCCCGGATTCTGTTACTCAGCCCGCACTCCGGAGCTAGCTCCTAAACACACACACACACACACACACACACACACACGTTACAGAGCTTTCCATCTCCCTCACAATGTTCTCCATCACAATGATTCCCTATAAAAAAAAAAAAAAGTGAAACTTCTTCACTCCTCTGACCTTCAGGATGTCGTAGGTGATGATGAATTCAGACGTCTTGCTCTCGGACTGTTTGGTGGGGATCCGCGGCGTGAGTCCAAACACCCCCTTCAGCTTGTCCTTCAGAGACTCCTTACTGGGCTGCTTATTCATGATCCCAGCACTCAGGTGGACTTCCTGAGAGAGGACCCCAAAAAAAAAAAAATTTTAAACCTATTTCAACAAGTTAAACGTCTCTACTACTCATACAATCTCTGGTCATGGTTTAGCGAGCTAGCTAAAATCATCCAACGTGCACTAACCTGACAAGAATTGCTTTCATAAATGTTTTTAACTTATAAAACTAGCCAACTAGCTAGTTTGCATTAACAAAGCTAACCTGACAGGATTTATAAGACAAACACTATCCAGGTTGCTAGCATGAGCTGATGTTAGCTAACACAGCACTATTTTGTAGTTATATTCATAAATGTTCATAATTCACACAAACCAAAAAGCTGGATTTCTGACAGGATTGTGTAGTTATGTTCACGATAGCCAACTAGCTAACTGACAGGATTTCTGTGAGAGTTTTTAAGTCACATTCTTAAATGTTCTAGCTAGCATGAGCTAACAGGTACTAACCTGACATACATTAGCCTTCTAGCTAACATTAGCTAACCTGATAGGAAATTTTAAAACCTATTACAGCCAGTTAGCTGTCAGGCACTAACCTGACAGCATTTCGTAAAGAATTTTTAAGACACATTCATAAATGTTCATAGTTTTTACTGCTAACTGTAGAAAACTAGCTAACGGGAGTTAACCTGACAGGATTTTGTAGTTATATTCATAAAATTTTCATAATTTTTACTACTAGCATTACTCAACTAGCTAAAAGGAGCAAACTGTCAGGATTTCTCAGAGGATTTTGCATTTATATTCATGAAATGTTCATAAATTTTACTTCTAGCTCTAGCCAACTAGCTAATATGACAACTTCTGAAAGGATTTTGTAGTTATGTTCATAAATATGTTCGCTTCTAAAATACGATGCTGCCTTTAGGACACGCCTCCTTCCTGAGTCCGATTCTGGTACTCAGTGACACCAACGTATGTTCTGGGAAAGTAAATTATTTGCCATCGATATGAAACTACAACTGTTTTTTTTTCTTCTTCAGATTTGTCAAAAAAGTCCTTTTGTCCATTTTTATACCAGTGCATCATACAGCACTTCTGTTTGAGCGACAATTTACACACGCAGTTTTTACAATGCTAAACTGGTAGCTATAAGCTTCCATTACTTGTTAGCTATATTAGCTTGGTACAAAACAAAAGAAGTAAACTTTAGACACCAAATGTGCCATGGCTGTAGTACAACCAAATACATTATTCAGAATGAACAGGTAATGTTTTCTACACAGATAGGAGGCACCTGATTGAGACTCAAGGTGTGGATCAGGACTGCGATCCCGTGGGCCACGATAAAAACATTGTGGGGTTTTTTTTTTTTTTTTTTTTTTACATTCGTGTGAGCATGAGAGAGAGCGAGCAGTCAGATATGAAGCTCGTGGAACAAACGAAGACCACGTTCATTAACCAAAACACGTGGTGCTGCACAATACATTCACCGCATCCTTAGTCTCTGCCTGTTCAGGGTTGCAGTGGCTTAGGCTATTACATACTTAGGCTATAATTAGGCTACTAGTTTGCTTATATTTTGAGAAACAGAACCAACTACATTTGTTAGAAAATATCACTGGCAAGTCCCTACTAAGATAACTGTGTGAGAAAAAAAAACAAAAAAAAAAACACACAAATCTCTTGTTTATTAGCGATTATGAACTGGAGTGATGTAGCTGAGGTTGAGGAACTGTCAGAGCCAGACCTCACACACCATGCTGACACTGCTCACATTTCTACATCTGCTTTTCTTCCAGTGTTTCCAAGGGCATAGGGGTAGGACTCATTTTTAATTAAAATATAAAATTTCCAGTTTAAGCCACGCCCACTTGTGCTTAATTAGGAATTAAGATAAACAAAGTTATTTGGAGTATGAAACAGATACAGATACACTCAGCTGGCTGAGTGGTTTAAGTATAATTACTACAAATAAAACAGCTTTTTAAAGAAAGGGGAGGAGCCATGGGAGGGGTCATGGGAGTGGGCGTGGTTTATTCTTCTTCGTCATGCACGTAGGCAATTGAGCCTTATCACGTGTGCAAGTAGAGAGCGCATAAATCACAGATAAAAACTACTGAGCTATTAAGATCTAATTAGAGATTACAGAGATTACAGTCTCTTTATCCTGAGTTTGTCAGAAATGTATGATGTTATTGTTATTATTACAAATTAAATGCACTAATGCCAAAGGTCTCAAATGTCAAGAATGTCTGATATATACACGTTTTTAAACATTTTTACCCACAACAACATTTAAATCTCAGTCTAAGACGTGCCTGGCTCATGATCCGCACAGTCTCAGTGGTGCACGCATCAAATAAACAAGCCAGAGTAAATAAACATGCAGAAAAACAAGCCAGAAGCACACTGAGGATTTCTCACCGCAGGGCTGTGAAATGAAGCAGCTGGTTCATCAGGCTGTGTCAGGAACGCGCTGGACCTTCTCAAAGCAGCAAATCGCACAAAGTTTGTGCATTTAGGTCTCTTCAAGCCGTGCAAATCAGCAAAAAAATAACCAGCCGATCAGCCCCTGCTCCAACCGGATGTCATGTTTACTAAAGAAATGCACTTCCGGTCCCTACTCTGGGTTACTGTAGTTTTAAAATAATTACTTATTATTTACTTTGAATCACTCAAAATTATGAAAAGGAAAAAAAACATAAATGTATTTTTTTTTACTTTTTGAAGACCAATCGAATTCGATTTGTATATTTATTAGAAATATATTTTGTTTGAATAATTTTTATTATCATTTTAATTAAAAAAAAAATCTCTCATAGTCAGTGCTTTGTAATTTTATATTGTATTAAATCTTATTTTTTTTTTGGAGATAATATTCCATATTGCTTGCAAATTCTAAATAAAAAAAAGAAATAAACGAAAATTTCCACTTCCGCAATTCCACTTCCGCAATTCGTCATGGGAATTGTAGTTCTCCAAGGTGTCGATTTCCGGAAGTCAACAGACGCTGAAGTAGATTATATTTGCGGATAGGAGTGGATTATTATATAACTCTTGGAGACTTTGTGGGGTTAATTTTACACGTTTAGCTGCTGCTCGGTTGCTAAGTAACTACATGTGTGACATCTTCCTGTATTTATGTTATGATTTTTAAATTTTTTTTAAATGATTTTTTAAATAATTTTAAACAGCGGGATGTGAAGCTGCCACACAGCCAGTTTGTCAAGATTGACTGCTTTGTAAATAATAATAATTTTTATTAATTAATTTATTTATTTAGGCATGACTGCTTGGTGCATGATGAGTAACTCGACCACTTCCGGTTTAGTGGCCTGATGTTGTGGGCGGTTCGTGCTGTTTGCGCGTGCACACCTCAGAGGGATAAAATAATAATAATAATTAAAAAACCAATGACAATGAGCTCGCGTTATTTCAGCAGTGATGGGAAAGTCGTGGCAGATCTTTCACAAGCTGATGCAGCAGCCAGAACTTTCCAGAAAGGAAGAGCACTCAGGAGATTAAGGTGCAGAATGGTGGAGGAAAGTTCTGCAGGAATTAAAGAAGAACCAGACGAGGAATGTACCATTTCTCCAACAGAGGGGTCTCCACATGGGCACCGTGGTTTAGAAAAGCCAAACGTCACAGGTGGGCTGATGTTTAAGAATTAAAAATGACTTAAAATCAGTTATTAAGAATGAACATTTAGTGATTTATACACAGTTGGGATTTTATTACCTTATTATTAGTTCCTCTCATTGACTATTTTTTTTTTTGAGCTCCACTTACTGACTGTTGCTTTGTATAATGTGTCAAACTTACAGTACTTTGCACCACCATTGAGACAACCGCTGACTTAATTTGTGTGTGTGTGTGTGTGTGTGTGTGTGTGTGTGTGTGTTCCGTAATTTAGCAGAACCTAAGGAAGACCCTGGGGATGGCCACGCCCCTTCAATATCATCTCGCACCTTGAGAAGGGGCCACGTTAAAGTGGAGTATGAAGACAAGGCGTTACCCTGCGTCAAGAGAGAGCGCTGGGAGCCGCCTGATTGGAGGAGGCAGCTGTCCTTCATCAGGGAGATGCGGAGTGGACGGGACGCTCCGGTGGACCAGATGGGGGCGGAGAAGTGCTACGACCCCCAGGCTCCACCCGAGGTGGTCGCGAAACAATTGACATGTTGCACAATGGCGCCCGATTTAAGCTAAAATTGAACCCAGATATCTTTGAGCTGGTACTTTTTAAAGGAGTACCTGAGTGAGAAATGAAATGGACCTAATGTTCCACGTTTCCCCGAATGTAGTCGATCAGCAAAGAGTCATTCTGGGGATCTGTAACATCTTCCTCTCTCTCTCTCTCTCTCTCTCTCTCTCTCTCTCTCTCTCTCTTTCAGGTGATGCGTTATCAGGTGTTGGTCTCTCTGATGTTGTCCAGTCAGACGAAGGATCAGGTGACGGCTGCAGCCATGGAGCGACTGCGTGCACACGACCTCAGCGTGACCTCCATCCTCAGAATGGACGAGGACAAACTGGGCAAACTGATCTACCCCGTGGGCTTCTGGAAGGTAACGTTTTCTGAAAAAAAAAAAAAGTTGGGATTTCGTATATATCTCTGTATACATTCTGTGTATTTGTAAATGTTTCTGATGGGGCTATGTCTCTCACTCTCTCACACACACACACACACACACACACACACACACACACACACACACATAGACGAAAGTGAAGTACCTGAAGCAGGCGACGGAGATGATCCACCGTGAGTTTGGAGGTGACATCCCTGACACGCTGGAGGGTTTGGTGCGTCTGCCCGGGGTCGGCCCCAAGATGGCCCACCTGGCCATGGCCATCGCCTGGAAACAGGTCTCCGGCATCGGTGAGCAGGAAGTGAGGACTTTCTCAAAGCGGGTTTTGTGATCAGTGACGTCGTAACCATTTTCATGAATGTGTTTGTCTGGGTGTGTATGCGTTCAGGAGTGGACACACACGTTCACCGAATCTCTAACAGACTGGGATGGACTCGTGCCACCACCAAGAACCCAGAGGAGACCCGTCGAGCGCTGGAGGAGTGGCTACCAAGGTATCCAGAAATGTAGGGGTAGGGAGAAGAAAAAAAAAAAAAAAATGAACCAATGCGTAACAATTTGGAATAAATCGTGGATGGGATGCTCGTACGTCACAGATCACATGGAACCACACACACTCGTTCACACACTCGTTCACATCTGGGGGAAATTTAGAGTCGCCAATTCACCAGCATGTTTTTGGGAGGCGGGAGGAAACCGGAGAACCCCGGGGGAAACCCGCATGGACACCGGAGATCATGTGAAACTCCACACAGGCCATAACCCGAGCTCAGGGTCACACCGGGGACCCTGGAGCTGTGAGGCAGCAATGCTACCCTTAATTCAGCTTCTAAAAAAGTGAAGATCGGACTGACAGCGTGAAACATGTCATCGTTTAACAATTCAGGCTCATGATTACAACCAGTTTTCCTTCTGGACTTGCGCTATGACGTCTGTTTTGTCATTATTAACTCTATATTACTGCCTGTTAAAGTAATGCTGTCTTGGGAAATAATGAAAATCTCTCTCTCCCTCTCTCTCTCTCTCTCCTGTAGAGATCTGTGGAGTGAGATAAACTGGCTGTTGGTGGGTTTCGGGCAGCAGGTCTGTTTACCCGTCTCACCTTTGTGCTCCACCTGTCTGAACCAGGACACCTGTCCCTCCGCCCACGCTGCCTCACCAACCCGCAGGCCCAAACCTGGCTCTCCGCTATCTCCCAGGGAGCCTGCTATACAGCGAAAGAGCCCTGAAATGAAACCGGAGGCGTCGACGCTACAGATCAAGGAGGAGCCCTTCACCGTTCCTCTCTCTGTGTCTCGTCCACAACAGAAAAGGGACAGGGGCAGAGTGGACGTGCCAGCCAAGGTGACGGAGCCAAGAAAGGGCAGGAAAGTGCGAAGAGATGAATCGCAGCAAGAGGCTAAGACGGGGGTGAAGACGAGGACAAAAGCGCCGTGTACGGGAAGGAGAGAAGAAAAGAAGAGAGATGGAGAGAAGACTGCATCGTGTCCCCGGGTACAGAGAAGAACCACGGCGCGTAAACGCTGATGATAAACCGAAAATCATCAGGAATGAATCCGAGAAGACGGAAGACTTTATCCTCGAATTTTTTCAAAACAAAAGGCATTTCAGAAAATAGTCTTTTCTCATATATATGTCTGTTTTTTGTACATTGTTTTTTCACTTTTAATAAAAAAAGCTGATTAAGATAGCATTGATTTTATTTTGTACACACACACACACACACACACACACACACTGCCAGTGCTGCACTAATTTAGCTCATCAGTAACAAAATCTTTTCCATAAACAGACACGCACACTAACTCCTCATTTTCAATCTCTTTTGTAAATAAATGATGGTTCACATTTCCAAATCTACGTCTCACGTGGAAATTTATTACCATATGCATCACTTCTACTTATGGCCTACTCTGAATTGCCCCCTAGGTGGGAATGGGAGTGTGTGTGTGTGTGTGTGTGTGTGTGTGTGTGTGTGTGCGCGCGCACAGTGTCCATCCAGGGTGTATTCCCGCCTCATGGCCAGTGTTTCGGGGATAGACTCCAGATTCACCGTGACCCTTACCAGGAAAAAAAACAGTTACTGAAGATGCAGGAATAAATAAATCGTTCCACTGTCAAACTACGGGAGGCGGGGCTTAGCGGAGGGGGGCGGAGTCATACCAAACTGTGGTATGTGGTTGTCTGTCATGGTGGCCATTTGAACATTCTTGGATAATCAACTACATTTACTGTTTTGTTTGTTTGTTTGTTTATTTATTTATTTGCTAGCTGCAGCTTAAATATTATAACAGTATGTTTAGGTTATTAAGTATTTCAAGATGTTATTCAATAAAACGATGAGCAGAAACCTGCAATTATACATTTATAGCAATTTCTCATTTAATCATTTTAGAGATTTGATCACAAACCTGCGATGCAGTCCGGATATTAATTCATTCGTCCGTGGTGATGGAGAGTGTTCCCATCATTCCAGACACATCGATGATGTCTTTCTTTTATACAGTTTTCTACAAGCGATCAGAAACCTTTAGGGTCACGGCTCTCAAAGTGGGATCGCAGAGTAGTCCGTGAATCACAGCCGGGAAGCGGAGGGTCTGTGATTCTTCTCATTTTGTTTGCGATGATGGAAATCATAACCCACCGATGTACCGATGTTACTGTGTCTATATCAACTGGAATCTAATGACCATGTGTGGAGCTCCTCTGACTCCTCTGCCTTTTTTTAAATTAATTTGTTTAAATGTCTGAGAACATCTGCTCCACCACGCTGTAACCACTGAACCATTGTGGGAGGACTGAAAGACCTCCATCTGTGCTGCAACCTTTCTTCTGCGCTCCAAACTCAATGAGGAGTTAAATATAAGTAATTTACGGTAGAAGTAAGGTGCACGGTTATGGACAGCAGCTGTAAACTGGAACAGTTATGCAGTTATTCTTTTTCGGGTGGGTGAGCATTAGGGCGGAGTTCAGAAGGGCGACAGCAGAAGGAAGGAAGCTATTCTTAAGCCTGCTGGTGTGACTGTAGCACCATGTCGCAGTCATTTCCCCAAAAAAAACCCACAAAAGTAATGTAATGAAAAGAAAGCCATAAAGAAAAATGTTGCATTATTTGTTCCCTCCTGTATTATATCCTTTGAGTGACGGCGTAGCTAACACACACACACACACACACACGAAGCGGTTTCACTAGAGGGCGGTAGAACTACAATAGGAAAGTTCAACCAACACCCAAATGCACACACACACACACACACACACACACACACACACACACACACATATGGCTGATAACACACTCGAAACACACACAGAGAAAGCTCTGTATGTTCTGCACAGTTTATTGACCAAATTCCAAGTGGATCCCTACTCCCTAGGTCACTACATAAGGTAAATATCATAAATAATGATACGTACACCCTAAAAACAAACAGAGTCTGGAGGATATTTGGGTTTTTTTTTTTTCTCACGTTTTCTCGGAAAATATGTCGGAACCCTTAAAACATGAATCATCTCAAAAAGAGCCTCACTCTCTTAACAAAGAGTTCCTTAAGGGTTCTTTGGATGGTTAAAGGTTCTAGCCTTAAAGGACAAACCAAAGACTTAACGCTTCTTTTATATATCGTTTATATATCTTTTTTCCTCTTAAAACGGCATGATATATCAATTTTGTAATATTCTGTCTAAATATTACCTATATTAAAAAGTAAACGGACTGACCATGAGTGAAAAAAAAGCTTATGAATGTCCAAAATTTTTAATATTCAGATCTAAAAGACAAAAATATTCGAAAATATCATTTCTGAACATAACAAATTTATACAGTTTAGGATTGTGGCATGACACAAGGAGGGTAAAAAAAAAATTCATCTTCGGAAAAACAACACAAAATCTACAAAATCTAGCTTTTAAAAATGTGAGGTGATCAGTAGAGTCTGGCACAAAAACCGTTTTTACTTTCATTCTTTTGTTATTAATCTTTTTATTTTATGTGGAAAGTTTGAAGAATGTTTGCTACATGGTTCCTCTGAACTTTTAACACTTCATACATATTTCTGAGACAACCTGAAAAAAAAGAAAAGAAAAAAGCCCAAAAGGTTCTCCTGAATCTGTTTGTTTTTAGGGTGTACATGTCATTATAACCTCATTATAACCTCATTATAACCTCTTTGTGGGTTCTTTGGATAGATCTTTGGATCTAGCTTTTTGGACTCCCAATAGGACAAACCAAAGGACACTTTAAGATGCTATGAGTTGTTTAGAGGTTAAAACTATAAACCCAAGGCTTGATCTTATAGAGCAGAGCCTACATCCTAAACT
Source organism: Pangasius djambal (assembly GCA_022985145.1). NCBI lineage: Eukaryota > Metazoa > Chordata > Actinopteri > Siluriformes > Pangasiidae > Pangasius > Pangasius djambal. The sequence goes on along the minus strand of CM041000.1, from coordinate 15,054,609 downwards.
GCATCCAACAAGGAACATTCCGGAGTCGTTCACTTGGAAAGTGGGAAGAGGAAGAGTTCCGGTTGAATGTGTTATGAGATCTTATCTTGGGAACAGATCGCTGGCCAATCCTGTCTCTCTCTCTCTCTCTCTCTCTCTCTCTCTCTCTCTCTCTCTCTCTCCCTCTCTCTCTCTCTCTCTTCCTCAGGGATCACTGAGCTCGGGTTTCCTGCTTTCCCTTCAACAGCTTCTGGACTCTGGAATATTTTTCTCTTCGTGAGCGCTGCGTTCGATTTCTGCGAACAAAATCGCCAGTTCATTTTGATTTCTCGCCTTCATTTTAATGTAAGGTTGTACTTTATGAATATTAATCGGTGACTGCTAGCTGATTAGTTCTTTTTTTTTTTTTTTTTTTTTAGCTGAAATAGTTACAGAGGGAGGAAGAAGAGGAGGAGGAGGAGGAGGAGGAGGAGGAAGGTGGAGGAGGTGAAGCACCTGTCCCATGCGCATTGGTGGGTTTAAAATGTTTCTGGTGTACTGCTGATTTAAGTTGGTATATAGCCTAGTCTTGTGAGAGGAGCTTATTCCAAAAAAAAAAAAAAAAAAAAAAAAAAAACACAGAGAGAGAAAAGGATTGAGAACAAACCACGTCTTGCAAACTCGAGTTTAAAGGAGTGATGCAGAAGGAGCACTGAAGTTAGAGATATTAAAGTCTAGTGTTTTAATATTATTAGAAGTGTTATTATTATTATTATTATGAAATATTTGGCTTATTAAGAGTTTAGTTTTACACTGACAATCCTGTAAGCTTTTTTTTTTCCCCCCCGTCTTTTCTTGGACATATTTTTCTTGATCGTTTCTTGACAGTTCGCACTGTCGCATTTATCCAACATTCGAGACAGGACAGAGCCGAGCAGTTCAGAGTTAAAGGTCTTTTGGGAGGCGCCGTGGCGACGTTGGGATTAATAATGTCCCGGTGGATTATCTGAGCGGAGAGGCAGTGGAGACGGAGGTGGAGGTGATGACGACGACGACGCTGATGATGAAGGCTGACAGTGTGCAGAAGGAGATGGAGGAGAGGAATCTGCGCCCCCGCCTGTGCTACCTGACCAAAGGTGAGCGCGGTTACGGCTTCCACCTGCACGGAGAGCGCAGCAGCGGCGCACAGTTCATCCGCAGGATCGAGGCGGGATCTCCTGCAGAGCTGGCGGGACTTCGCTCCGGGGACCGCGTGGTGGAGGTGAACGGAGAAAACGTGGAGAAGGACTCACACCAGCAGGCGAGTACAGCGACTTTAACCACACCTGAACACACAATCTCCTCTCTTCTCCTCTCCTTTCCTTCTGTTGTGTCCATGTTTTCCTTCCCAGCTTCTGTTCTCTGTGATCCTCTGTTTCGTCCATCACCATTGCTCTGACTTACTCTCTCTTTCTTTTCTTCTATGGACATATATTATTATTATTATGTGTCTCTTCCCTTATGTCCTTCCCTCCTCTGCTCTTCTTTTCTTGTCTTCTCTTCTCTTCCTTTCTCTTTTCTTCTCTTCTCTTCTTGTCTCTTCTCTTCTCTGCTCTTCTCATCTCTTCTTTTCTTGTCTCTTCTCTTCTCATCTCATCACTTGTCTTCTTGTCTCTTCTCATCTTTTCTCTTCTCATCTCATCTCTTGTCTTCTTGTCTCTTCTCTTCTCTTCTCTCCTCATCTCTCCTCTTCTCAGAGTAAATGTTACCATAGTGACCAACACCTCAGAAAGTGAGTCACGTTAGCATTGGCGCAGTTACAGTTGTAACGTTATGCTAATCATACAGCTCGTCTGTTTTATGCACGAGGAACCGGTCGGATGGCTTTTTTTTCTGCCCCCTGGCTGTTTAGAAACTGGGCTTTATATTATAAACTGTTATAAATTGTTCATTAACTAACAGTTATCCTCGCTGCTGAGGCTTAATGTGTGATGAAGTTTTTCAGAGAGACGCCGTGTCATATGAAGAAAGTTCCTTAACCTAACTACATCTGGCCTGAAGTTATTCACCTCGTCTTTTTCCGTTCCCCTGATCTTCCTTCATTCTTTCTTCCTTCTCCATCTTCTCCCTTTTTCCTGTCACTCCCCTCTTTTGATTTCCCCTGCAATCCTGTTTCTTCCATTCTGTCCATTTCTTCCATCACCTTCCTCTCCTTTTATTTATTTTCTTTTCCACTATTTTTAACACTATTCTCGCACGGACGTCTCTTCTCTTCATTTCTCTCACACATTTCTCTCTGTCCCTCCATCAGGTGGTTCAGAAGATCATGGAGGTGGAGAACAGGACAAGGCTCTTGGTGGTGGATCGAGAGACGGACGAGTTTCTGCTCCTCCACTCTCTGCCCTGCAACGAGGACCTGGCCGTGGAGATGAGCTGCCTCCTCTCCCCTCGCACCTCCTCGTCTTCCCTCGCTTCTGCCACCCTGAGCTTCTCCTCATTGTCCCGTGACTCCCCCACTCCATCGCCACCAGACTCCATCATTTTATCACCACGAGACTTCACTCATTCACTCTCTGACTCCGTTACTCCGTCACTGATGCCCAAATCCACCACTTCATCACCACATGACTCCATTGCTCCGTTACCCGGTGACTCCATTATTCCATCACCACAAAATTCCACTCCACTATCACCAGGCAAATCTGTCACTCCATCACCAGAAGACTCCATCACTCAGTCATCACGCAACTCCATTAATCAATCACCCTATGACTCCAATACTCAATCACCATCCCACTCCATTACTCAATCACCATCCCACTCCATTACTCAATCACCATCCCACTCCATTACTCAATCACCATCCAACTCCAATACTCAATCACCCTACGATTCTATTATTCAATTACCATCCAACTCCATTATTCAATCACCATCCAACTCCATTATTCAATCACCATCCAACTCCATTATTCAATCACCATCCAACTCCATTACTACTTCTTTCAGCAGAGAAAAATCAGACGAGACCAGTGTAATGGATATCATCGTCACCACCGACAACAAGGTAAGACCATGGGTCAGGGACGGATTAGTAAATCCTGGGCAGGAACCTAAGCAGGTCCCTACTCCACACCCAACCACACATGAACCAGTGCATAGAGGCCTGACTGCCCCGCAAACCAACACATGCCTGATAAAATCAATTATGAGTGTTCAATTATAATCAATTATAAGTAGCCTCCATGATATGCAAACTCATCCACCAAATTTTCACAATCATCAGTTCTTTAACAGGCTCAATATTTAACTCAATATCGAATCTTCTTTGGCCCATTTTACTTCAGAGTTTGCGTTTAATCATTTTTCCATTTACCTACATGGCAAAAGGTAAAATTGCAAATGGAATTGATGAGGCTAAAAGCAGTTCGGTGAATTTAGTTTGCTAAATTAGACATGGGACTAAGACACAGAGACACACACACCTAGCACAGAGAACAAAAGGACAAGGTAGAAATAAGAGATAAGAATCAGGAAAAGATACTAAAAGAACGAAATGAAAATAGCCTTGTCTTCGTGTTTACATATCACTGATAAGCCTTTTTTTCTCAGAAGGGCTGAGTGATATTCTTGTAAAATGGAATTAGAACCAAGGTACCTTTCTTACACACACACACACACACACACACACACAAACAATGAAGTCCAAAAAAAAAAAAGTCCAACAATGAAGAGATTACTGATCGGTCTCTAAAAATAGCTTCCAGGAGTGGAATCTTTAAAGCTACTTCAACACAACAGGAAATCTCTCTAGGACATGTGTAGCTGCGTGTGTAGTTTTGTGTGTGTGTGTATGTGTGTGTGTGTGTGTGTGTGTGTGTGTTTTTATCGTGTTTGTGTCAGCTACAAGGTTCTGCAGCTGCTGTGTGGGTTCTAGTCTTACCAGGACCAAAGCTAAATTGAGTACTGTAGAACCCTTTAGTACCTGGAGCCTAAACATCGATCATCTACCAGTTTTTTGGGGGTGCTGATGGATTGTCTCCAATGTTGCGTCTGTGAAACATTCGGGATTAAAAGCTCCAAAGCTATAACATTATCCTACTTATTTGAATAATTATCCTAATATTTGAATAGTTCATAAACTGGGGTCCTCATGCTGCAAAAAGTTTGGTTTGTCCTTCTGGGACAAAGAACCCTTAAATTATAACCCTAGAACAGAGTGTTTCTCCATCAAAGAAGGTTCCAAGTAGGACTGAGAATCATCCACTTTCCTCAGAGTGTAGTGGCACTTCTTGATGTTTTGGAGCAATGGTGGCATCCGTTTCCCAGAATCCTTTAAGTTTAATTGTATAGTTAGGTGACTAAATGTTCATGTCAAGCAATGGATCTCTAATCTGTACTTAATCCGTTCTTTTAATCAAATAATATTCCCTTTTTCCCCTCCCAAAGTACCTTTGGTGATTGTGGCAAGAGTTGAATTTACTTTTACGTTCACTTTTGTGATGAGGTCACAGGTACGTTTTCCTTCTGATGACTCTTCCATGCAGATCATGTTTGTGCAAGGTAGTTTGTGCTGTGAAGTTTGCTGCAGAGGTTGTGTTTACTTCTTTTCACTTCGAAAATCAACAAAATATGTGATTTGGCCAGGGGTTCTCTAGTATTTGCATACAACTGTAAACTGGCAAATCAAATTTATACTCAAGCCTGTGCATGACAAACCATATTCATAGGATCATGGTTTGCAGAAAATCCCCACAATGTTTGTAGGACGCTACTTGTTCGCATTCAGGAAGCACCAGCGCTGTGGGGATGAAGTCGCTTTACGTCAATTCAGTCTAAATCTGTTAACGTGACGCTGGAATGAAAATAAAATTGATTTCGGGTCACAATAACACCAGAAAAGACCCCCATCACGGAGAGCCTAACTCTCTGAAAGTGTTTAATTGTTTTTAGTTCTATTACAAAACAATCCAGTGAACTAGAGTGTATAACAGGAAGTCCAGGAAGCAGACCTCGACCCACCCTGGAGAGCGTCCACTTCCCAGACGCCTAAATTTAGCCTTTACAATTCAGAGAACGTGAGCCACAACATGTGAAGTAGAACTGCAGTGAAAGATTTCTTATTCAGTCAAAATGCTGGCAGTGTGTTCAGTACGTTTACTTTATACTTTAAAAGCCTTAACTTTAATTTTCCTTAAAACACAAAGCACGTTGTTGGGAAATTAGCAATGAATTAATATATATATAATCTGGATATTTACTGTATATAATATACAAAACAAGAGGCTTGGAAAACACTGACACTAAAAAAAAAAGGAAAAGCCAGTACATTGAGTACATATTTACTCAGCAAGTCCTTAAAACTCACTAAAAATTTAAATTGCAATAAAAACTAAAAATGAAAACAAGTTTAAATGAAAAAAACATATATAGTTATAGTGTTATTATTCTATTTTTATTATTTTCTTCAGTATTTCATTCAGTTTTTATCCAATTTATGTAGTTTCTATTTCTAACTTAGTTCGTTTAAAGCAATAGTGAATTGTTGGATATTTGCCCAATTAACTACCTAAAATGACTATTTTATGACTCATTTTTTGACAAATTTAGAGCCGTTATTTATGTTTTCAACATTATCAACATTTATTGAAATTCAGCTTTTGACTTTGTCAGGGATGTAGAGCCATGTGAATGAGTGTGTATGCGTCTACAGCTGTACATCTGTATACCTGAGTGTGTGTGTGTGTGTGTGTGTGTGTGTGTGTGTGTGTGTGCATGTGTTTTGGTGTAATCTCTTCCATTCATGGCTTCCAGTATTTACTGTAGATGTGAGAAGAAAACTTTGGCTGCTGTTCGGGTTTAAAACACTAAAGCAGACTGTAGCTGTGTGATTTAAACTCATAACCTCCTGGTCATCATATACCTCAGTAAAGGAGGCGTGGCCTCTGTGCGCGTCAGTCTCAGTAAAGGAGGCGTGGCCTCCGTGTCTGTATACCTCAGTGATGGAGGCGTGGCCTCTGCGTGTGTCAGTCTCAGTAAAGGAGGCGTGGCCTCCGTGTCTGTATACCTCAGTGAAGGAGGTGTGGCCTCTGTGTCTCTCAGTCTCAGTGATGGAGGCGTGGCCTCTGTGTCTGTATACCTCAGTGAAGGAGGCGTGGCCTCTGTCTGTCAGTCTCAGTGAAGGAGGTGTGGCCTCTGCGTGTGTCAGTCTCAGTAAAGGAGGCGTGGCCTCCGTGTCTGTATACCTCAGTGAAGGAGGCGTGGCCTCTGTGTCTGTCAGTCTCAGTGAAGGAGGTGTGGCCTCCGTGTCTGTATACCTCAGTGAAGGAGGCGTGGCCTCTGTCTGTCAGTCTCAGTGAAGGAGGTGTGGCCTCTGCGTGTGTCAGTCTCAGTAAAGGAGGCGTGGCCTCCGTGTCTGTATACCTCAGTGAAGGAGGCGTGGCCTCTGTCTGTCAGTCTCAGTGAAGGAGGTGTGGCCTCTGCGTGTGTCAGTCTCAGTAAAGGAGGCGTGGCCTCTGTGTCTGTATACCTCAGTGAAGGAGGCGTGGCCTCTGTCTGTCAGTCTCAGTGATGGAGGCATAGCAATTCATCATGCAGCAAAGTTCATCAAAAAGTAAAATATAAAGAGTGTGTGTGTGTGTGTGTGTGTGTGTGTGTGTGTGTGTGTGTGTGCTTGGTTATGGTCCTATTTCGCTGCTGAAAGTGAACTTGCAGTGATTGTGTGTTGTTTCCCTCATGGCTTATAGAGCAAACTGAGACGGAAAAAGGAAAGGTTATCTGTTTATGGGGATCGAATGTTCCTGTGATAATAGGATTATGTGGTTATGTGATCATTTTGGCCTTGTGGGGACAGAAATACCTGCACCTTCCAATCGCACAATCCTGCTGTGGCATGAACATGAACGTGAGAGCAGTTCTTCAGGAACCAAAATGGGGCTCTGCAGTCACGGTTTTTACACTTATTTATACTGAAACAAATGAAAGAATGCCAAACCCACAGAGTAAAAACCATGCTGTACACACACACACACACACACACACACACACACACACACACACACACACACACACACACCAATACACACTCATTCATGTAGCTCAGTACTCCTAACAAACATGAAAAAGAAATAAATCTAAAGAATGGACTAAAGAATGATCCTGATTCTCTCTCACTCTATCTCTCTCTTTATCTCAAGCTGTCCATCTCTCTCTCTCTCTCTCTCTCTCTCTCTCTCTCTCTCTCTGTGTCTCTGTCTCTCTCCATCTCCATCTCTCTGTCTTTACATCTCTTCCTCGATCTCCACCTCACTCTCTGTTTCTCTGTCTCTGCATCTCTCCCTCTATCCCTCTCTCTTTTTTCTCTCTCTGTTTCTTTCTCTCTCCATCCTCATTTCTCTATTTGCATCTTTATCTCTCTCTGTCCCTCACACTTTAGACTCTTTGTCCGGAGCCCCAGTTATTTTTCTCTTTTTCTCCTTCTTTTTCTCTACAGCTTTGTTACTTTAACTGTGTTTTATTGTAAATAATGCGGAACCCATAGCAACACACAAGCTTTAAAAATACAGTTCTTGGACCCACGGAAGAACAATATATTTCAAATATATATTATGAGAAATATTGAGAATATTTTAAGAAAAGATTTTTTTTTTTTTTAGAAATGTAAAGCTGACTAATGGAATAACTCTCCGTTTTTGTCAAATAAAATATCTGTTCTATGAAGGGTGGAGCTTAAGGTCAATTTGGTTATCTTGATATCAACACATTTTAATATAAACTACGACCACTTCCTGTTTATTATTTTGTGTCATGGAAAATCAGATAGCACATTCCGAGTAGTATTTTATTAATAAATTATTCATTTACAGGAACATTACTAACTACGACAACGCCTAATGAGTGTTAAACCTCGTGTCACATGCCTCAGGGCTACAGATTAGTGAATGACATGTTCCTGATATTCATTTTCCTGCTCTGTGTTTCCCAAGTGTGTGCTCTGGTGTTTGGTTTCTTGCTGTTTTGTTTCCCCCAGAAGTGTCAGGAGGAGTATTTTGTGTGTTTGTAAGATTGGGACGTTTGTAGCTTTAAAACCTTTGGAGATTAGATTACTCTCTTTTTAGCCCTCATGACTCCATACACACACATCTGAGACACCGTCCTCCTGTTCCTTTCTTTGTTTGTGTGTGTGTGTGTGTGTGTGTGCCCCATGGGATTAAAATTGTTCCCACCCCTGTATTGTTTGAGGACAGGAAGTGACATCGTGTCTTAGAGAATGTCCTGTACAGGGTGTGTTTAACTTCTTTCTTTAGGGAAAGAATATAAGAATACACACACACACACACACACACACACACAGACACACACACACACACATCCATGTGAACCAGTCAGGGGCTTTTACTCCATTCTACTTCAAAATGACATTAGAATGTCTCTAAAGGGGGCGGGGAAATAAAAGTGTCTGTTTACAGTCCATAAATTCCCAAACTCAAATCTCTGAACTCAAATAACAGATACAGAGGCCACGCCTCCTTTACTGAGACTGACACACACAGAGGCCACGCCTCCTTTACTGAGACTGACACACACAGAGGCCACGCCTCCTTTACTGAGGCTGACACACACAGAGGCCACGCCTCCTTTACTGAGACTGATACACATAGGCCACACCTCCTTTACTGAGACTGACACACACAGAGGCCACGCCTCCTTTACTGAGACTGACACACACATAGGCCACGCCTCCTTTACTGAGACTGAAACACACAGAGGCCACGCCTCCTTTACTGAGACTGACACACACATAGGCCACGCCTCCTTTACTGAGACTGACACACAGAGGCCACGCCTCCTTTACTGAGACTGACACACACATAGGCCACGCCTCCTTCACTGAGACTGACACACACAGAGGCCATGCCCCCTTAACTGAGACTGACGCACACAGAGGCCACGCCTCCATCACTGAGACTGACGCACACAGAGGCCACGCCTCCTTTACTGAGACTGACACACAGAGGCCACGCCCCCTTTACTGAGACTGACACACACAGAGGCCACGCCTCCTTTACTGAGACTGACACACACAGAGGCCACGCCTCCTTTACTGAGACTGACACACACATAGGCCACGCCTCCTTTACTGAGACTGACACACACAGAAGCCACGCCTCCTTTACTGAGACTGACACACATAGGCCACGCCTCCTTTACCGAGACTAACACGCAGAGGCCACGCCTCCTTTACTGAGACTGACACACAGAGGCCACGCCTCCTTTACTGCACCTTAGTTGTGTCAGTAATAGATTTTGTACACAAATAACAAAGTTATCTGATATCTGGCTATATTCTCCAAAATGAGAAACATGCAGAGTGAAATAACTGCCTATTGTTTGCTTCTGTGTGTGTGTGCGCACATGTGTGTGTGTGTGTGTGTGTGTTATAGGAGGTGTCAGGAACAGAGGACATGAAGATGCGTGACCTGAGGCCGCGGCTGTGTCACATAGTGAAGGACAAGCAGGGTTTCGGCTTTAACCTGCACTGTGATAAGCAGCGTGTGGGTCAGTTCATCCGCTCGGTCGACCCTGATTCACCCGCGCAGAGAGCTGGACTACAGCCCGGAGACAGACTCATCCAGGTGATCAGCACAGACTAACCCAGAGTAAACAGGAGAGAGAAAGGGAAGGTTGGAGGGTGGGATCGGAGAGAGATAAGGAACAGGGTAGAGGTGTAATACAATGAATGATGCTATCTGTATCTGTATTCGATGTGGGCGTGGCTTAAACTGGAAGGGTTTTTCTTTCTTTCGTTCTTTTTTTTTTTTTTTTTGGAAACCTACCATTCTGGGAAAAAAAACTCAGATGTAGAAATGTCAGCAGTGTCAACATAGTAAGAGTATCCTGAAATCGAAATCGTTCCAGCGCTCCGGCTCGGAAAAACTCGGATACCCAGAGCAAGATCATATTTATAGTCTCTAGCTAGTCTCTGGATTTGCTAAACATATAAAGACGATCTACATGAATTATTTCTACCCAATCGCACACGTTGCGTTGTTTAATAAATGAATAAATCCATAATCCATTCATCCTTCTGATCGTTGGCCATGTGGCCGTAACATTCAGGACGGTAGGAAAGAAATATGAGGCGATTGTCTAAATCTTCTCATCGTCACTCGGAGAAACCAGGACCATCTGATCAGGGCTAGAAAGGTGTCCCGATTTCAGGCTGGTCTAAAGCACTTATCTTCCCAGCTTCTCCTGTGTGATGATCACGACAAGGAAGTGAACGCTGAAGAGGAAGAGGAAGTGGGAATGGCAGGGCTTTGTGCGCCACCTGGTGGTTAGACTGTGTGTGTGTGTGTGTGTGTGTGTGTGTGTGTGTGTGTTCAGGTGAACGGCAGAAGCATTGAGGGTCTGAGGCACTCGGAGGTGGTGGAGATAATCCGAGGTGGAGGAGGACAGACCAAGCTGTTGGTGGTGGATCCGGAAACGGACGCTCTGTTTCAGAAACTCGGCATCAAGCCGACTACAGCGCACCTTAATGGTACGGTACAGCATCAACGCTTCAGTTACACAAGCTGAAATCCAACCCGTCCGTGTCTGATCAGTGTAATCAGCCTTTTAGTGCCCAGTGTTTAATTTCGTGTTTAATTTTGTGGTCAACATATGGAGCTGTTTTTCTGTCAAGGATGTAAATTTATGAATCGCGTATCCAGGAAACACAGTTGGCACAAAATCTGTCCTACAAGCCAAGCTACATATTTACAAAATCATTTAAACTGAATGAGAATGTTTGTGTTACTTTCAACGGGAATGATTTTAGACAGGAAATGATCTCCATGTCAAAATTCAAACCCATCAGTTAGGTCAAAATATGTATTTCGTATCTTTTAGTAGTTTTGATCTTGAGCTTTTTTCCAAAATTCTTACTTTCAAACAGAGGTCTAGAATCACGTTCAAACATTACAAATTAATGTTCTTTATACTACGTAACCACGGTAACCATAGTCTGAATTTATGTTTAAAATAAGTTTATGTTTAATTAAAATAAGAACAGTGACCAGCACGGATTTACAACAGGAATGATTCATATAATTAAAAGATGATACATAACCATAGCGACATCCGTATAATGGTAGCTGGTTGAGATGTCCGTAAGGGGGAGGAGCCTAGCTAAATAAAAGTAGCTAAATAAAACGACAACTGGTTTGCTATTTTCATATAATACAGTTACAATAAATGAGCAAATCTTTTCCAAAACCTCTATTTGCTATAACTCTGGTCAGTGGGCGTGGTCTAAACTAAATACCGCCCACCAAAATCTCATGATATCAGAAAATAACTTGGTATCTAAAAGTAGAGGCCCCTGATACTGACATGCAAAGTCTGATGTATACAAACCCGAAGAGCTTTTGATCAGCGTTTCATTCTTCTTCTCTTTAACAGAGGACTGTGTGGACGGTCCGCTCATAGAGAGTCCAACCTCAACCTGTCCAATCACAGACAGCTCTGGGTCTCCTTCCAAAATCCCCAACGGCTCGCTGGACCAACCGCCAATCACAAACCTCAGTCTGACGGATCCACCAACCAGAAACGGCTCTCTGAAGCACCAGAGCCACGGAAGCTCCGCCTCCTCCAGGTCCATCACTTCAGAGATGAGCGTGGAGCTGAGCAGCTCTGACACCAGCAACAAGGTGTGTGTGTGTGTGTGTGTGTGCAAACCACAGGAAGCATGAAAACTAAACAGTACAATAATCTTTTTTTTTTTTTTCGATCAAAAAATTTGTTATTATTTTTCAGATATTTATTTCTACGCCACAATAAAGCAATTGTTTTAAGCTGTTTTTACACTGCACAAACAAGTGAAAATATCTTGAATATGGGTGAATTTATCTCATATTTCTTATTATGAGATTATTTTAAACCTAATATAATCAAAGATAATATTATTCAGCCTGTTTTTAGATTCTTTTGCTCAACTTTTCTTTTTCTGTTGGCAGATAAGGTTGCTTCTTTCTAGAAATAAATTCTTAAAATCTGGGGATAAAAAATGATCTGGCAGCAAAACGAGACAATTTCAAGCTTGAAATGTGTAAAATGTACTTGGTTTAGTGAAATCTTCTTGATAAACTTGACTATATTCGCGATATTGTCTGGGTTTTTTTTTCCAGTGTAAACTATTAATTTAAGAAACGGTTGTGTGAAGAGCTTCGTTTTCCTTCTCAGGTGTTGGAGTCGGAGCAGCGTAAGGGTAACCGCGCCCCCGGTGTGCAGGAGGTAAAGGCGGTGAAGGATGTGGACGCGCTGCGGGCGAGCGGCCTGCACCTGAGCCCCACAGCGGCCGAGGCCAGGCAGAAGGTCAGGTTGAAGAAGGCTAACAAGAGAGCGCCCCCTATGGCCTGGAACAAGAAATACGAGATCTTCAGCAACTTCTGAGCTGTTCGGTCCAAAAGGATCTAACAGAACCTGGACCCTGGGACGAGGAAAAGGGAAACCACTTTTTCAGCTTTCTGTTTTCACAGCTGCTGGCCTCCATGCTTCCTAAAAATAGCTACATCTCAGGAAAAATGAAGACCACCCATGCCACCATGCCACCGCGGTCACGCCACTCATAAAGCCCAGGAGAAGTAAAAAGAGAGACAGTAATAGATGACCAGCTGGTGGCTTGAGAAAGAGTAAGAGAAAAGGTGAATGAGTGAAGGTGAAGAGGTGAGGTTGGAAGTGAAGGTGAAGAAATGTGAATGAAAGAGTAAACGCAAATCTGACAGGATGTAGTAGTGAGCGTGAAACCCGACTCTTTACTGGTGTCACGTGACTGACATTGAAATAAAAACACATTATATGAGACAGAGAGAGAGAGAGAGAGAGAGAGAGAGAGAGAGTTTTAACCAGCATGTATTAATTTAAAATTCAAAACAAAATTGTCTTGTCCTTCTCTCAGTTTCCTTGTTCACGTGTGCTTTTTAGAGTTTTAGGTCAGAATATGAAAAGTGGGAAAAGAACTCACTCGAGCCTTGATAGCTGTCAGGAGCCACGAGGAGACGTTTTATTACAGACATTTAGGAATGAACTGATACGTTTAGAAAGCATTGGATCGGTTTCTGCTGCTAAATATTATATTCAGTATTTTAAACAGGCTACATTTCTAACAAGTATAGTCTGTTTAAAATAGTGAATATAATATTCAACCCCAATCCCAGCATCCTCAGCGTAAGTTACGTCTATGGTCATAAATGATTCATAATCAGGCTAAAATTTCTAATAATAATGAAATTAAAATTTTAAAATTTGCAAAAAAAAAAACAACAACAAAAAAACAAAAACAAAAAGAATATAATTTTTTTTATCAGAATTATATTGGTACATACAAATATTGCTAGAATCTGAAAAAAAATAAATTCCCGCTAAACAGTCTTCTTAGCTGAGTATAAAAGAACCTTTTTTTTTTTGGACAATGTCGGGGTTTTATTAACGTTAGCTTTAGCTTGTACCAAATGTCCTTAAAACTAACTCTAGCAAATGACCGGGGTTAAACAGTTTGTTAGTGTTGGGTGAAACAAAAATGTTTTCAAAATGGCTGCCTGACGACACAACATGGCTGCCTAATGATACACACGGTCGAAGATAAAGCTCGCTCGTAACTAATCATTGAACAAGCATCACTGAAGTGCGTGTGGATGTGTTTTCGCTGCTCTCTCGAAGTACATTCACATACGAGCCGCATCGTTTCAAATACACTCGAACACGAGAAAGCTTTAGCGTGCTTTGAGCATAACCTTTATGCTCAGGATCATCCTGATTTATTACCACCTGACTCATACTCAAATATATATGATGTATTTAGGAATGACTAATACTTTAACATTTGTTTTTTTTTATGAATTAGATACTAATTTATTAAGTATTAACTTTGTTTTGGGAATATGCTGTGATTCATACTCGAGTTTGCGTCATACAGTTTGGATTTTACCGTGAGCTTTTTGAAACCTCTCAGGATTAGAGCATGAACTGTGAACCCGGGAACCAACACGGCGAACTACCAAGCTACACAGTAATATATCCAGATATTACGAAAATTAGCACAATAAATATTATGACACTAATATATACCACTGTAAAGTGATCTAGCACTAATATATTGTTTTTGTTTTTGTATTAGAAATTTTAATCCTGTGTTATGATGAGTCTAGTATGAATGAAATCCATAAGGGCTTTCTTTCCATTTACAGTTATATCAATTTCAGAAATAGTTCATAAATTAAAAGTAAAACTTTCTGAAATATTGTCCTTCCAGTGCCACATGCGGTATGCGTTCATTTTTAAACAAGCTTTACTAAAAATATTTTCATATTTCATTATGATGTAATTTACAGAATGTTCTCCATATAACTTTTTATATACGTATATATATATATATATATTCATATGTTTCTATATATTTATGTATGTTACAACTTCATATAAATGATGCAAGAAATTACAGTTTCAGTTCTTGGGTGAATTTCTTCAAATCCAAATTCTTAGATTTAATTTTTTTTTTTTTTTTTTTTTTTTTTTTTTTTTTTTTTTTTTTTTTTTTTTGCTTGTTTATTTTAGTTTTACTCTGCAAATTATCTTCCTAAAACTCTCCCGGCTTATTCAGGAACAATAACATTTTCCGCATGAATTCTACATTTTATAAATCTCATTAAAATAAACCCTACTAGGCATCAATTTATTCATTCTACAGTCATGTAAAGTAATGCGAGTTTGTCTGAGCGCAAGGATACGTTTCATCAGCGAACTCGCCGCTAATCACGATGTCGCCGTGACACTTTAGCTAACTCTGATGTTAACCCGCAACTATTTTGGATCGTTTTGGCGAAATCCCATTAGATCCCATGTTGAGACTTGATTGCGTTTTTGTTTACATCATTTCAATAATTTTACTAGTGCTGCGTTTTTTTTTTTAACAACATACCGGCAACTTTCGTACAGTTATTAGCAATAATACATCTCTTGAAGTTTATGAAACACATTAAATATGTTCATATGACAATATCTGTGATGTGTTTGGTGATTCTGGTGCTGTGTTTGTGTTATTTGTGTGAGAGATTAGCGGTTGTGTGCCGCTCTGATGTCTTGCTAGTACAGTTACGATGGATTTTAACTGGGGGAAAGAAAAAATTCTTTGAATGATCTCAAACATAAGTGATAACGCTCAGGTTTCGCTGTTAGCTCCTAAAAACAAACGGCTTTTCTCACTCATCATTTTCCAGCGACGTTCAAAGTCGTATTAATGAGAAATCCAGCGTAAGACATAGTGGAGACGTCGGTGAAAATGCTGGACGTCGGTGCAAAGTCCCAGAATGCAATGCAGCAGTGCAGCTATACGATGCTGACTCAGCTCGGTTAGTTAGCGATCTAGGAGATGGTGTTGTTGGCGATATTAGATAGATAGATAGATAGATAGATAGATAGATAGATAAAGTTATTGATCCCTGACGGAAACTGTTTTGTTGCAGCAATAAACAAGGAAAAAATGACACGCACACAGACAACGTACAGAAAATACAGACAGCAGTTCTCAAGCGGCAGTAAACTTGAGTAAATAAAAACAGAAATAAAAACAGATAAAGATGAAATGCTGAGCAACAACAGAAGTAAGTAAAGTGGCTGTAGTGCAGGTGATCATGGAATTAGCATTAGCATGTTTTTGGAAGCTGATCTGTTTGAGCAGAGTGTACAGATGAGGAGGTGAGCGAGCTGGACAGACTAAAACTCTAAAGCGCTGCTGCATCGCTCTCTTTAGGTAGAGAACAAGCGAGGGATAAATCCTATTACACCACGATCTGGAGGTGGTCGAACGGCATTGTGGGTCTATCTATCTATCTATCTATCTATCTATCTCTCTCTCTCTATATATATATATATATATATATATAATCTTACTTTATTGTGACCTGCTCTGTTTTAATAGTAGGGAAAGTTTATGACGTATTTGAGTCACGTGACGAGGACCTTCCTCTCCCCCCACTCCCCTCCCCTCCCCTCCCCTCCCCTCCCTGTAGAGAGCGCGGTTGCCTCGCGCGGTGCAACTCGGCGGTCTCCCGCGCTGATGTGCACTTCCGGTGCCCGCCGCTAGAGGACCGGGTACTTCCGGTTTGCGCCGCTAGAGGGAGTGAGAAGACGCTGTTTCACACTCTTTCACACACGCACACACACTGTAAAAAACGGAAAGACACAGCGGGGTAAACGCCAGCATCATTTCACGGCTTTGCTTGAGATTTTACCTCAAACAGAGGCGACATTTGAAACAAAATAGACGAAGGTTAAAAAGAAACACGACGCCATTTTGTTTTCGTGTTTATGGGGAAGGCTACAGGAGCAGTGCTCAGATGAACTGCTTTCCACTGGGGATTTAACTGGGGATTTTGTTCTAATTTTACTTTTAATATTACTTTTTTTTTTGTAAAAAGACTGAGAACGCATAAACAGCTTACGTTTTTTTTTTTTTTTTTTTTTTTTTTTTTAAAGCTTCTCCATCTTCATTTTTGTTTCTTTCCGTCACTTCCGGTTTTGTCTCAGTGCAACAGTCGATGAAAAATAAATCACTGATTGTCACAGTGACTGAAAAAAATACACTAATCAGTTCAAAAGAATGGCGAACAGAGAGACAAAAAAAAAGATTACAGAAAAAACACAAGGACCGGAAGCTCATGTGAAAGCTGACTTCCGGTGTGAAAACTACAGTGCATATCATTATGGCGGGTTTTTCACCCCTGTGTGTTTTCTCAGCAGAAACAGTGAGACAACATTGCACCTGATACACACTGTGGCTATGCTAACAAAACCAAACCAAGCTGAGAAAGAGAGAGTGAAACAAGTTCATTGAACTCACACACTCTCTCTCTCTCTCACACACACACACACTTCTGTCCACAGACTGACTCACACCAGAATTTAGCAAGTCTGCTACCACACACCCTGGGCATGTCTCAGTCAGCTCCCTAGTTCAGTATTCAGGGAGCTGATCAGAGAGTCGGCCATTTTAAGGTCTGTCACAATCGCAGAATCCTTCCAGCGCACTGGAATGTTCGCTTCCTTAAAAAATCCCACAATGCACTGCAAAAACTAGGGCGCATCGATGCTCACTATGTTCCCTTACTGGAAATGACGTCATGTTTTCTGAAGCCTCTCAGCTTGAGAAAAAAAAAAAATGTCGGACGAACTCTCGGCCAACGTCGTCTACAAATTTAAGTAGCTTGTCATCGTTGTTGTAGCTCTCAAATGATTACCTATGTTAGCGAGTTTTAACTTTATCTGACATTCTGTATACGGGTTGTTTGAGTCTAATGACTTTTAAGCGTTTAATGATTTTTTAAAAATCCACTAGCTAGCCTACGATCCTGCTTGAAGTACCATGAGAGGAAGATGTGTGATTAAGTTCCATCCATCCGTCATGTGTACCGCTTATCCTACACAGAGTCACGGGGAGCCTGGGGCCTGTCCTGGGGGACTCGGGGCACAGGGCAGGGGACACCCTGGACGGAGTGCCAATCCATCGCAGGGCACAAACACACACACTCTCACACGCTCTGGACACTTTAGAGATGCCAGTCAGCCTATAACGCATGTCTTTGGGCCAGGGGAGGAAACCGGAGTACCCGGAGGAAACCCCCGAAGCACGGGGAGAACACGCAAACTCCACACACACAGGGAGGAGGCGGGAATCGAACCAATCGGAAATTGAGTCATCAGTGTCCCAATGTGTAGTGAGTCAGGGTCCTGACCAGCGTCTCAGCCCGTGAACACGATGTACTGATTCACAGCCTAGGGAGCTGATTGAGACACATCCTGAATATTCAAATGAAAACTCTCTCCTCTAAGCTAAATATTATTCGGTACGTTTGCTCCAGTGTGGTTTAGCTTTTATCTTAGCTAGCAAAACTAAAGATAACGGCCGTTATGGAAAAATAGTCGACGACACAGCGGTGTGCTGAAGCAGA
This sequence comes from Pangasius djambal, assembly GCA_022985145.1. NCBI lineage: Eukaryota > Metazoa > Chordata > Actinopteri > Siluriformes > Pangasiidae > Pangasius > Pangasius djambal. The sequence goes on along the minus strand of CM041000.1, from coordinate 15,036,688 downwards.
GTTACTGTTACCACCCTGAAGTTGATTATTTGTGTTAAAAGCACACCCTGAAATGCTTTATTCCTTTCTATCACAGCAATTTGCCAGTGATTACGAGTTCTAATATTAACGATTGATGTCATGCTTTTTTTTTTTTTTTAATATATTTTAAATAATCACTTATAGTTACATTTATACTCAGCAGCCTCACTTTTTTTTTTCCTCATGGAAAAACTCCTCTGTCGTGGAAACATTTCTGTCCCAGAAGCTTACTGTTACAAAGCACTGACACTGGAGACTCCTTCCGTAAATGTAAAACGAACATCATCTTACAAAAAAACTGATTATACGTTTTTCTTTGTTAAGTAACAACACTTTAATATTATAATAACAATAATATTAGGCTTAAATTATATGGAGCGTCCACCATACAGGTCCTTACTATAGAAACAATAGAGTATTCGGACAAACATATTAGAAATATAGTATAGTTTTATTTATATATATATATATATATATATATATATCTGCAACGAAATGTAACTATTTATGATGCTCCTTTAATTTTCTTCAGCTCTTTTAGTGGACAGAGATTCATTTTGAATCTTTATCGCTGTTTTAAATTCCCCAACTTTCAAAGAAATATAAAAGCACTATGTTTTTGTTGCCAACGCAATGAGTGTAATTAAATTTCATGCATATTTGTATATTCTGTATTTACAGAAGTGTAATAATGTTGCTATGTACAATATTAATATTATTTGGATGAATGTAGGTAGGTAGGTTTCCCAGGTTTTCCCTAAAAATATCCCCAAATACACAAAATGTACCCAAAAATGTGTTTTTTTTTTTTTTTTTCCTCTTTTAAATCAAACGGATCGATGAGTTCAGCAGAACATTTCCGGTTGCAAGGTCTGTTACGGCCTAGGAGCTTCCCCAAAACTACAGAATATAAGAAAGTGAAATCTTAACCACCAAAACAAACTTTTACTCAGTGTTTGGAGCCGAAAAGTGCACGGTGTTAACACTCTTTCTTCTGATGCTCAGGGGTTAAGCAAAGTACTTATTAAAGATCGGATATTGTGAAGTTATAACAGAAACCACTAAAATATGACGTGCAGTGGATTTCACTTTGGTAGCAAATCAGTTATTCTTTAACTTTTCTTCTGTCAAGGAGGAAAGTGACGATCACTTGCTGACGTCTTTCAGAATCTCTCTCTCACACACACACACACACACACACACACACACACACACACACACACACACACACACACACACACACGGTTCACATCCACCTGCTACTAAATCACACAACTTTCTTCTTCCTTACTTTCTTTTTTTTAAATTTTTTTATTTAATTCCCAAGAAAAGACATCTCACAAGACACAACTGAGACAAACGATGAGTCCACCAGCTGTATTTAATCAGTAAATTTGTTGGCATTAGATTCGAATACAAAAAAAAAATAAATAAAATCAAATCAAATCAAAACAAAACAAAAAAAGGGGGGAAGGGGAGTGCATAACAAGATTGTTGTGATGTAGAATGTGGTGGGTTTTTTTTTTTTCTTCTTATCATGGATATGTTCAAGGATATGCTTTTCAATCATTTATATGAAGTTCATAATTAAAAAAAACAAACAAACAAACAAACAAAAAAAAAAACAGCAGTAGCAGCAAAATAAAATAAAATAAAATAAAAAAAAGAAACTCGTCTTGTAGAAGTATATTTGATAGGTGTGGTGCTGCATGAGGATTAACTCACTACATATCAAATATCAATATGGCATCAATAGTTATCAGTACAAATACTTTCTCTCGGGTACACACACACACGCGCACACACACACACACACACACACACACACACACACACACACACACACACA
>CM041000.1:15011921-15024616 GCA_022985145.1 Pangasius djambal | reverse complement strand
TGTGTGTGTGTGTGTGTGTGTGTGTGTGTGTGTGTGTGTGTGTTACCTCGCAGGTGTTGTAGTCCTCAGAGTTGAGCAGGTTACAGAGCTGAGGCAGAAGCTCTGGCCACGTCTGCAGCTCGCCTTTAGACGCTATGGTGGTGATCAGAATACCTACACACACACACACACACACACACACACACACACACACACACACAATCCTGGGTCAAATTCACTAAACCCCTCCCCTTAGCAACAGTATCTAGGCGCAGGCATTAAGCATTCAGGACTTTGTTCACTGCACATTGGATGAATAAATATCCCAAAAGCTGGTCCATATATAGGGAATAAAACACTAAAACAGAACGGCGTGTTAATAATAACGACAACGTTGATAATGAAAGAATGACACGGCATACTTTTCATCCGTTTATAGTTACATTTCTGTCACACACACACACACACTCACCGATGGTGGCGCGGATGAGGGGCGATGGGTCTCCGATGTTGTTGAGACACTCCTGTTTGATGAAGTCGGCCACGGCGGGAGGGAAGCTCTGATAGTGAGCCTTCACGTTGTTCTTCAGGATCAAACCGCTGAGAGAGCGAGTCGGCTCATCTGCGCTCACACACACACACACACACACACACACACACACCAATCAATACGACATATAAAACTCATTACACAAGCAGGCTGAAAGGTTCTCGGGACTCACCTTCAGACTTGAGACTTGTGAGGACGAAGATGAGGTAATTGTTGAAGTCAGGGTACTGATTGAGCTGCTCCAGTTTCTGTCACACGGCTAGCTAAGGACATTTCACACAAACAACAACAACAACAACGAGGATCTAAACTACAGCTGGAAGGGTTGGAAAAAAAAAAAAAAGTGTATAAAAATGTACAGGTACTAAGCTGGGAATTAAATAATGCTGCGTTCTACTAAAACTCGTAACTCGTAACTCCGACATCCAACTAGGAAACGCCAAAGAAAACACTTCAGGATGGTCTCTTTAACCTCGAGCTCAGCAAGTAACGCTGAATCAACATGGCCGCCCACAGCATGAACAAAAGATAAACACAGTAGCTTCCATGTTTTTTTTTAAAAACAACTTTGAATGCACATAAACCGAAAATTAAAAAAATAATAATTATGGGTTCTTACTTTCAAAATAAGTCACATGCCGCATAAGCCCCGCCCCCTGGCACGAGCCGCCGTCACGGCGAGTCGTTCACGTCTAAAGCCGCCTTTGAATCCTTTCGGAAATATCGGGAACTCGTATTTTTTTTCTACAAACACAGCGGTCGCCAATACGATACAGCAGACAGTAAGATTTAACTCTCGTTAACTATTCAGTCTTTTATTTTCTTTAAGGGGGAAAAAAATAAACTCCGTGTCGCAAAAGGACCCGACTAAAACCACTTGAAAACGCACCACGTCGTAATCACGACATCCGAACTCGTCCTTCCAGGGAAGGATCTGAAAAACGTTAGTGTTAGTGTTTAATATCAGCCTGGTGTGTTGCATAAGGACGCGATTTGTGACTGTTTGTTCGCAGACACTGTCTCATGGCCTCCACTATGTACGATAAAACGATCTAAGAGTCACAATATTTACATAAAAGACGCACCTAGAAAAGAAACCACACATAAAAAGTGGATTCTTTTCTTTCTTTCTTTCTTCTTTTTTTTTGTGGAAAGGATACCTCCTGCACCGCTCTCTGCGTGGCCGTGTCTGGAGACTGCGAGTCCTTCAGCAGCAGGAGAACCTGCTGGAGGCTCTGCTCGTCCGGCTGCCACTCCATCCTGCCCTCACACACACGCACATACACAGCAGCACCCACAGACACACACACACACATACACACACACACCCACAAAGACGAGGACGCACATGCACGCACGCAAATAAAACAGAAACACGGAAAACACACACAGAGGACGAATGAGTGCGCTAGACAGAGAACTCTACTCGAAATGATCAGCGATGCAACACACACACACACACACACTCCAGATAAACCTGGCACACACACACACACACACACACACACTGACAGCTCCAGCTACTGATGCTCCAGACTTAATGGACTGAGTGCAATGGTGAGGTGAAAAGAACAAAAATAAATTTAAAGAAATAAATTAAATAAAACATATCGCAATGACTCAAATCAGATCCGGTTTCTTGTGACGGGACACGATGGATGCAGGTGGAAAGGTCAGGATCGTTAATAATTAATTAAATCATTTTAATTAAATTAAGATTAGCTAACCTATAGGATAAACAGAGTGCGAATTCTAGCACTATAGACCTTGTGTCCTAAATCGAGCCCCTGTTCCTTAATCCCTACGAAGTGCACAGCGTTTAAAGCAAGCGTCCTCCATCCTCCAGCCTGCATCATTTGGACACCAACCTCCTGCAGTGCATTGTGGGATTTCCAGGAGTGCCCTGGATATCTATCCACCAGGCTTTCATACATGGCTATAAAATGGTGAACCTCCCTACGTAGTGCACTACACAGTGAACACTTGTGTGGATAGGAACAGGTCCAATGGCATTATTTTTGTTTGTTTGTTTATTTATTTATTTGTTGTTTTCACGCGCTGTTTTTACTCCGAATAAAAGAAATGGAGGTCAAGTTCAAGTACGAAACGTTCAGATTACATCTTATGAGCCAAATTATGACAAAAAAACGAATAAAACATACAAAAATACTGGTTTATGAATAACTTTAAAATATGTGTGATTTGAAAATAAATAAATAAATCCTCTATCGCTACACCTTAAGTATTAACGGTTAAAAAAAATGGTACGGTCCATTGTAGGGGTGTTTCAAAATGTCATTCAGGTGTGTTTTTTTCTAAGCCAGCTACAGAAACACACTGTGTTGTTATCTTTTAAAATTACTTATTAAATATAATGTTTAGGAAATGTCCAAACCGTTGAATTTACTTTCTCTGGGGGGGTTAATGCATTAATTAGGAGGTTGGACCCCCCCATCATTCGCACTCTGTTTATGAAGCTGTTCGGTCTGTATACAGATCATTAAGCGATAATTCGCTTTAAAAAGCAAACGGATTTTTATTTAGTAATAAATATGTATTGATATCGTATTTAAGGCACATGTAGCGTTTTAGATTATTATCATTTTTAATCATAAACCCGTCGTTTCAGGTCACTACGCCTGAACTAGGATTAGTCGAATTAGTTTAGCGAGATAACGTTAGCTCGGGTTGCGGCTCGCGAGCATCAACAGCTAGCTGTTTATTCCGCTCATTAATCACAGCAACAAGTATTTATCTTTAATAATCTGCATAAATACGCGTTTTTATGGAGGATCGGTTTGTGGTAACGACCTAATTGTATTTACATCGCCACACAGTTCATTTGAATGTATGCAAATCACGACATTGCCCGGCTTTGAATCTGGCAAGGCCGGAAAAAAAAGGGACGCATTATTTTTTTTTCCCCATCCGTATTCCGATAAATCCGCATCCTCTGCGCGGATTGGCTAGCGCTTCGTGACTGGCGTTCATTTCGTCCAATCGTCTTCCTGCGTTCCTCTGGACGGAGGCGGGGTTTCTGGGAAAGCGGGTGCGAAATAAAACACGACGCCGAAGGGGCCCAATTTGCGCTGTTTAGCTATTTGCTAACCTTGTTAGCTGGATATGAGACCTACGTAGGGGTAATGTGTCAAAAAACCAGCCAATATGCGACGCCAAGTTAGTGACATAACTATAAAACATATAAACGACAAAAGACACAGAAGAAACATTGCATTCGTTGATTGCCTTCAAATCCATCTTGAAGAAGAGAGCTAGCTAGCCGCGGCTAAATCGGCTAAGTTAGCTAGCTAACATGTTGAAAGTGCCGCCAAAGGCGCTTTTACCTGATGTCGCGGATTTGTCAACACGCTGATTCCTCTTTTTTTTTCTTCTTCTTTCGTGCGTGTGTGTGTTGCTTTTATCAGATTACGGTTTAGTTTAATAATTCTGAAATGTGTTTAATCTCCCGTCCTAAATATCTCTTAATCTCGTGAGATTGTTAGTTATTCAATCGCCAGCGCCTCTTTTTTTTTTTTTTTTTTTTTTTTTTTTTTTTTTTTTTTTTTTTTTTTTTTTTTTTTTTTTTTTTTTTTTTTTTTTTTTTTTTTTTTTTTTTTTTTTTTTTTTTTTTTTTTTTTTTTTTTTTTTTTTTTTTTTTTTTTTTTTTTTTTTTTTTTTTTTTTTTTTTTTTTTACTACTGCGATTTTTTTAATGGTGTATGGTGCATAGGCACGTACCGTGTCCACGTTCGGCTTCCGTACATGACGCTGTTTTCCGTCTAGCCCAATCAGCGTTGGACGTCCTGCGAAAGGAAAAAAGTTGGCAAGGGTTGTCGGCCATGTCTAGAAGGTGACCTTAGTGTCGCGTCAAATCTCGCGAGAGGTCCGAGTTGCCGTTGAAACGAACGCCTCGCTCGGATTGCTTTCGCAAATCTCGCGAGATTACATTGTAGCCGTAACCTGAGGGCCAACGCTACGCAAAGTACGTAAATTCTCGCGTTGATACGGCGCGTAGGAAATGTTTGCGTAGAAACTAACAACAAACATGGCAGACGGTGAGTCTTAGTGTCTCATATTCGGGGCTTATACACAAAGAAAATGTTAGTTATTCTGGTTATTTTGGCGTTAGTGATAAATACAGTTTATATTTAAGTTATTTAAAGATTTCTACGATTGTTTTTAAAATGGCCAGCTAGCTTGCTAACGTCCAAGTTAGCTTGTTAGCTAACTGTGCTAATTTAGCCCATTGAATCCCGCCATTGAGCGCTAGCTAGTTAGCATTTGCTGAAATCAGACGTGTCAGATTAGACTTCATATTACTGCAGTATGATAGTGTTGTACATAATACATCGATATTAGCAAGCTAGTGTTTATTTTACTATTTTATTTTCAAAATAGTAGATTTTTGGGAATGTTGTGAATAAAAATCCAGGCCTGAAGGATCATGAAGTATTTTTTTTCCCTTCTTTTTCATTTGCATGTTTCCAGATCACACAGATGCGGATCAGAGCATGGAAGGACACACTCCTGTGAGCTACTCTTAACACTCCTATAACATAAATGAAAGAGAGATTCGGGTGCCAAAACTTTCCCCACTTTTCCCACTCTCCCCCATCACTTTTGACCGGCATCGTTTCTGTTTCAGGTCGCAGAAAACCCCCACGCAGAGTACGGGCTCACGGAAAACATCCAGGTATCAGACACGAGGAGAAACGCAGCGCTGCGAAGCGCCGAAGTGTGTTTCGTTACCACTGTGAAGTCGATCACTTCTGTCTAACGGCACCTCCTGAAGTGTTTTATTCCTCTTATACCACAGCAACTTGTAGTTTTTATCCGTTTATAGTTAAACTGAGAATTCAACAGCGATGTGGTATGAATAATGCTAACTCTGTGTGTGTAGAGAATAGTGGAGAGCGAGAAGGCCAACGCTGACAAAGTGCCCAAACAGAAGGTGGATCTCCAGACGCTACAGACTCTCCCCACGCGAGCGTATCTGGATCAGACGGTGGTGCCCATTCTGCTCCAGGGCCTCTCCGTGCTCGCCAAGGAACGGTGCGCCTCGTCCCCGACTCTCTGCTCATCACTTCGTCACAAGTGTTTTTGTTTTGTTTGTTTGTTTGTTTTTCCAGGGGAAAGTAGCTTATTAATGCTAGCGGTGTCCAGATGACATCACAGATTAATCTGCATATTCACTCATGTTGCTTGAAGAAGGAAGATTTCCTTCAGACGCTTATACAGTTATAGAGTTTTATTAGAATAGAGAATAACAGATTTCTTATAGGATGAAGGCATCTTTGTTCACAGCACCACTAACTAACTAACTGTGTATTTACAAAATTCTAATCATTTCCATCGAGAAAGCGAAATGAAGCAGTGGTAGTGAGGAGTCAGGAAATGTTGTCATCAGGAACAGTGTTGATCGTTGATTGGTCATTAAAACAGCTTTGATCAGTGATTGGTCGTCGGGAACAGCGGCGATCAGTGATTGGTCGTCGGGAACAGCGGCGATCAGTGATTGGTCGTCGGGAACATTGATGATCAGTGATTGGTTGTCGGGAACAACGGCGATCAGTGATTGGTCGTCGGGAACATTGATGATCAGTGATTGGTCGTCGGGAACATTGATGATCAGTGATTGGTCGTCGGGAACAACGGCGATCAGTGATTGGTCGTCGGGAACAGCGGCGTGTGTAAGCGTAATTGAGCAGTTCGGCTTGAACGTACTCTCAACTCGTATAACCAGCAGCTGTGATGTGAGCTGGAGAGCCGCGTCGAGTGCAGGACCGTCACTAACGTCAGCTCAGAAAGTCGTTCGCTAATAAATAAATAAATCACCAAGAAAACTAAACAAAAATAAACTCCATCGCTTGTGTTCCAAAAGATATTGGAGGGTGTTGCTTTCTTTGGGTTCAGTCGATCTGCTTGTTCGTGTTGCTCGAGATTGTAAGATTTGCAGTTAATTAACGAGCTCCAGCCGGAAGGTATTTAGGAACTTCTTTGCTGTGTGTACGGACATCTTCCAGATACACGAGGACATGAAATACGACACATACGATGAACTGTGTGATTAATAAAATCCTGGAGAGCTAGCTGCTCATCTTATAATTAAACAAACAGCACTTATTTATGTGTTAAGTTTAACAGTCGCTTGTTAACTGACACGTTTCTGTTTCTCTTTCCGAAGGCCTCCAAATCCGATCGAGTTTTTAGCGACATTCCTCCTGAAGAACAAGTCGCAGTTTGAGGACCGGAGTTAAGCTGAAGGACCGATCGAAACGCAACCTTGTCACTTGTTCAAATGTTTGCCGACTGTTAGTTTTTTTTTTTGTTTTTTTTTTTAAACACTTGATTAAAAATGTTACAGCATAAACACGACACCAGGCTTCATTTGTCAGTTTAATAATTTATTGTCCAGTTTGTTGAGTCGTTTACACTTTACTCTCACAACATCAGTTCCACACGACACACGAAAACCGGCGAGGAAACCTCAGGTTATATGTAAACATACAAAAATCAAAAGTTTTACACAGGAATCTAGAAAATACGTGTACGTGTACGTGTTCCTCTTCAGTATATAAAGCTGCTCAGCGCAGACAAAAAAAACCACGAGTCTCGAAGCGCCGCCTTCATCGTCCAGTCACGTCGATCATGCGTACTCGTTTATCCTTCTTATATCTAAATCATTTCGTGACTTACTTCAGGCAGTAAAAAAAAAAAACTGCAGAAAAGAAGAAGAGCTTAACATTTAACAGAGATAAACAGAAATAAAGAACCTTAAACAAAAAACAAACAAACAATGAAGAACAAGACAAGCTTATTTATGATTGGTCAAAACTTCAGTCAGATAAACTTCGTCCGAAATGCTACAGCTCAGGAACTACACCGGGTCTTTAAGGAAACTGCCGAATCCGGGTTACCAAGGAACTTCATTTCCCAGATAAAAGGAGAATTATGATTTGGGGGGAAAAAAAAGTCGGGACAGATTGCGTTTACACTCCGACGTAGTTTATACCAGTGTTTCTCAAACGTTTTGTAGCCAGACGCCTCATCGTGGATTTATTTCATGAAGATATTTCTCTGGAGCCACAGAACCTTCTACTCCTTTAGAGCACATTAGGTCAGAGTGGACTTTGGTGCTTGGACCCCTAAATATAATAACTTCGATAACGTGGGTTGTGATTTTCAGCACTGTAACAAAATCAAAATATTCACGGGCCCCTGGATCCCACTCTGAGAACCACTGGTTTATACCACAGCGCCTCTCAATTCTGATTGGTCAGCAGGATTATATTAACGGGCTCGTTCTGATACGTTATCGTTTCTATGGTAACGCCGTATACAGGGACTTGTAGATTAAACGGATTAAAAGCTGCGTCGTTGATATGAATGATGTTTTTTCCGTAAAGAGACGTTTATTTAACATTTCTGGAAGGAGTCTCCAGTGTCAGCGCGTCGGGACGGTCAGAGGGAAAGCCGTAAAAGTGAGAATTTGTTGCAACTGTAAATGGACAAAAAGCAAGATGTGTCATCTTTAATTAATGTAAGATTGTAATCGTCGGCAAATTGCTGTGGTATAAGAGAAATAAACCACTTGGGGACGAGCTGTTATGGGGAAATGATCTACTTCAGAGTGGTAATTCTGCTTCATCACACCATCACTACCATCATAGTTGATTATTTTCCTGTAACAGCATGACACAACGTGTACAGGATAAGGAATAAATCCAGTTCCTCTGCTCTAAATCAAAGTGTTTGGGATTTGTAGGATTGTGGATTAAAGGTAAATTTCCTGTGGGATCAAGATTTTTCAGAGCTCAACGCCTCAGAGGTCGTAAGCGTCAGTTGCGACCTGCGAGCAGCGAGTTGTTTCTCATATAAATCGATTTACAAAGAAATAAAGCTCGATCTCGTGTTTCTTCCCACTGGGTTGGTATTGCTGCAAACCTAGCGCTTGAGAGATCATTCGTTTAAATCAGAGTACAGTCACGTTGTAGTAACTGGTTAATGAGAACGATAAATCGGATTTATTCCCGGTCGCGTAATCCGAGATCATAAGATAAGCCGTGAGACATAAATGCGCTGTAAATAGCTAAAATGAGCACAGTGAAAAAACACGCACAAGAAAACAGCTCTTTGCGAATTAACTGTAAAATTGAAAGAAGTAAACACTTCGGCTTTTCACGTAACCTCACGTAATAAAACGCAGTCGATTAACTGAGACGAATAGCGTCCGGTGCCTGACGGTCACTACATTTACTTCTGAGGCACGAGGCTAATGTAGCTAAGGAGTAACGGAAGTTTAGCAGGCACATCGTATTCAGGCACAATTCATCTGATAAGTAGAGGTTTTGGAATTAGTATTGAATTTTCACATGATTTCTGAATCGATATTTAAACGCGTTTAAGCTTAGCAAGGCTTAATAATAATTCTATTTAGGTTACGGGTTCATTGTTATTGTTATAAAGCTAACGATACTCCTATGGAGCCAAAAGCACTTAACGTGAAAACCGTTTTGTTTTTCGATTGCTGTTTTGTCCAGTGCTAATCCGTTACAGATGACTGCATGATGCTGAACGTGTAGCTAAACTCTTCCCTTCTTTCTTGACTACATTATCCTTGTAGCTCCGTTACAAATCAAACCGACGTCTGATTTTTCTTCAATTCTTTCAGAATCTGGCACTACGCTAACACCGGTTTTTATCTAACAAAAAATACCACAAGCTTAAGAAACCGGTGGCGGGTGTGTTCTGTTTGTCTAGCTCGATTCTCAATTCTGATTGGTCAGCAGGTTCATATTAATCCGCTCGTTCTGATACGCTATCGTTTCTATAGTAACGCTGTATACAGGGACTTGTACGGTGGGGACTTGAATCCTTCATTAATAGTGTTCTGTTTTTCTAGTCATGTTTTGACTTGTATCTATTGGTTCCTCTTCTTTTATGGCATTTTCTCAACGTCTGGATCAATACAAATGCTAACGTTTGCTAATAAAGCAGCGTTTGACTTTGAATCTGAATGCAATAAAATACTAATTCTTTAAAAAAAAAAAATAATAACATATAAAAACCTTCAAAGAGCATCTGGGAAGCCCAGAAAGAATGCTCTGAGCTGAACCACCTTCGCCCCGAACATCATCTGATCTAGGGTCAGTTGATGCTTCTCATATCCAGCTATTAATATGAATACGAATGGCGAGATCTGATCCCAGATCAGGACTTATTCTAAAAATCATCGCAGGGCTGCAGACGTTACGTGGGCCGCGTCTTCGTGAGCGACCAGCGACGGCGATCACCAGCTCGTCCTGCCTCCAGTGTTCTCACGTACGAGGGTAAATAAAAGACTTTGTAGTTATTCTCACATTGGCGGGCGCTGGTTGTGTTGTTATGGCTTGGCGGCGGTGGCGGCGACGGTGGCGAGTCTCCGGGATCAGATGTAGTACTGATGAGCTGCCAGGCTGTCCATGAACGGCTGCACCAGGTTGTCGGTGGAGAAGTAGAAGATGAGGCCGAACGCGATGGAGATGGGCAGAGCCGGGAGAGCTTTCTTAAAGATGGCCAGCAGCAGGAGAGTCAGGCACAGACCCTACAGAGAGACGAGCGGCGTGTTCAGGGACCGGAGAACTTAACGGGGTTCAGGAAGCGACCACACACGGTCGCAGCACAATGTGTGTGTGTGTGTGTGTGTGTGTGTGTGTGTGTGTTAGGTGTTACTCACGATAAGGATGGCTACGAAGCAGGCGAGCGTGGTGTTCCAGTCTCCGCCTGTAGCTGCTGCTTTCCCCACCAGAACGCTGTAGAAGATGAAGTCTCCTAATCCTAGCTTCACGCCCCCTACACACACACACACACACACACACACACACACACACACACATTTAAGATTAATATTGCCCCATGACCACGAAAATATTCTGCTGGCTGACGGCTGTCATATGTTATTTCTGTCGTAACGTAGATCCATTAAATAAATAAATAAATAAATAAATACACTTACTGTCTTCCTCCAGGTCCTCCGCTACAGAGTGACTCCTGCTCTGACTCTCAGGCTCCGCCCCTTCCCGCTCCAACACCCCGTCCTCGTTATGAAGCACTTCCTCATCTGAGGAACACAATGGCCAGATTAAATACAGAACTGAAACTGAAACTGGTTGTATTTCTAGTGTGTGAACTCGAGCCTTAGTCAGGAATCGCATCAGGCAGCGCTAACGAACGCTAAAACGTAGCATGTGATATGTTTCTGCTGTTAGGAGATAATCGTCACGGAGACATGATGCTATTTTTAACACAAGTTCTTATTTTTATCTCAATATCTCGTTATTTCAATTAATATCTCAGAACTCTGAGTTAACTCGTTAGTTCAATATTGAATATTGTTATTCCAACTCCTCTTATTTCAACCTAGTAACTCATTATTTTCAGCTTAACTCATTACTTCATAATATCTTGTTATTGTAACTCAATATCTCATCATTTCAACCGATTTTGTTATTTCGACTCAGTATTTCAGCGTTGTATTTTACTTAATATCTCATTATTACAGCTTAATCACTCATTATTTTGACCTCATAACTCGCATTTGACTTAGTAGCTCATTATTACAACAGCACATAATATCTCACTATTTCAACTAAATATCTCATTAATATAGCTTTCTCATTATTTCAGCTTAATATCTCATTATTTCAGCTTAATATCTCATTTCAGATCATGTTATTTCAGCCTAACTCTTTATATCGACTTAGTAATCATTAGTTCAGCTTAATATCTCGTTATTCCAACTTAATATCTCGTTATTTCAACTTAATATCTAGTTATTCCAACTTAATATCTCATTATTTCAGCTTAATATCTCATTATTTCATCTTAATATCTCGTTATTCCAACTTAATATCTCGTTATTCCAACTTAATATCTCGTTATTTCATCTTAATATCTCGTTATTTCAGCTTAATATCTCGTTATTCCAATTTAATATCTCATTATTTCAGCTTAATATCTCGTTATTTCAACTTAATATCTCGTTATTCCAACTTAATATCTCGTTATTCCAACTTAATATCTCATTATTTCATCTTTATATCTCGTTATTTCAACTTAATATCTCGTTATTCCAACTTAATATCTCATTATTTCAGCTTAATATCTCATTATTTCATCTTAATATCTCGTTATTCCAACTTAATATCTCGTTATTCCAACTTAATATCTCGTTATTTCAGCTTAATATCTCGTTATTTCAGCTTAATATCTCATTATTCCAATTTAATATCTCATTATTTCAGCTTAATATCTCGTTATTCCAACTTAATATCTCATTATTTCAGCTTAATATCTCATTATTTCAGCTTAATATCTCATTATTTCAGCTTAATATCTCGTTATTCCAACTTAATATCTCGTTATTCCAACTTAATATCTCGTTATTTCAGCTTAATATCTCATTATTTCAGCTTACTAACTCATTATTTTAAAATAATATCTCATTATTTGAACTTAGTATCTCATTATTTTGACATATAATGTCCAATTCAAACAGTGAAAATAACAGCTATGACCATAACAGTGTTAGGAACTGAAACTTGACCACGACACGAATGGATCAGATGTGAATTCGACGTGTTTGTTTCAACAAAATTCCACTAAAGCAGCGTCTGGCTTACTTCCTGTCTGGGTAACAGCATAAAAAAAAGAGAGAATAATAATAAGGTAAAATATGATAAATTAGTCTTGTTGATGGACTGGGTCTATCGTGAGTCAAAGTAACGAGATAGTATGTTGAAATAACAAGATAGTAAGTCGAAACAACGACGTAGCACACACTCACCTGCATTAGTAGCTGGAGACGGATTGGCCATTCCCACCATCCACACCATAGCAGCTGAGAAAAGAAGAGCTTTTTTTTTTTATTTTATGATTTTGTAAATTTTGTAATAATGTGATTAATCAGTGCTTCTGTAGAGTGCAGGATTTTTAAAAACCTTTATTCATAAAAGTACTGTACGAGGAGATAACCTCATAGTCTGCAGCAGTGTGTTGTTTTTGGCTTCCGAGGCAGACGAGTCACATGGTTGGAGCTGAAATACATTACTCCCTCATGCCAAAAAAACTGGAAGCAGCTGCATTATGAAACTCCATTCATAATCATCTGATTACATAACTGTTTGGCT